>JXCR01029392.1:224947-245143 GCA_002079205.1 Phalaenopsis hybrid cultivar | reverse complement strand
ATCATTCCCCATTACAATGAGTATATGGATTGTGAAGAAATTGAAATCATTTGAAAATATATATATATATATATATATATATATATTGTTTTGTGTCATACAGGACCAATCATATTCTTTACCCTCTTTCAAATGGATAAAGAACATTGACTGATCCAAAGTTTGGTCACTTATTCCATACTTAGGCTGAGAGGATACCGACTGCCACTTTAGAGCTCCCATCACTCGCTCGCCTGTGGGCTAACAATCTCGTATTAGTTTCAAATCAACCAGACCAAATTGGGAATTTTAATCTGTCCCCTTAAAATCTCCAATTCTACATCCAACAAAGTATATTTCTTTATTTGCTTGCACTCAATCCCATGGATTACATCCTCTCCCATGGAATCACATGTGACTCTCATTATGTTGTAGAAATCATAACCCTTTCGGATCATATGTTTCTCAACACATATTAACATTTTAATTGGCTAGATCAAAAAGTAAATGAAGATTGGAGTTCAAATCATCACAAATTTTTAACATTTAAAACCGTATAAAACAAAATCAATTCCTCACAAAACCAAGGCTCATTGCTGGGAGAAGGATAAAAAAGACTACTCAAAATTCATGAGAATGATACGAAAAAACACGAATTTCATATTTAAAAATAAGTTTACAAAATAAAGAAATAAAAGAACACAACTTATCTCATAATCCTTCTTAAGAAAATCCCTAGAAGTTCTCTTCAGCCACTTTCTTTCCTTACAAGCAATCTCAATTCCCTCTTAGAAAAAGTAATGAAGAAGAAATCTCTTACCTTCCTCTCCTCTTACAATCCTTGAAGAAAATCTCCAAGCCCTTGACTTTCTCTCTCTCTCTCTCTCTCTCTTGCTTTTTTCAAAAATCCCTCACGCACCTCCTCTTCAAGCCCTAAACTTCCCTCTCTTTTATTAGAGGCTACCTCCTAATAAAAAGAATTCCAAATTCCCTCTAAAAAATTTATCCAAAAGTTAACCCTTTTGAATTCAAAAGGCATGTCTATTGATCCAAGAGACATATCCCTTCATAAAATAACCTTCCAAAATGTCTATATGCATTGAATCACTCCATGGGGTGCTTAGAACAAGTGTCCCTTTTGAAATTTGAGCAAAATTTGTCCCAAACAGACTTAATTCGCAAAAAGACATTTTTTCGCCTTAGGCGCTGGTTTTGGCATCTCAGATGCTGGTTGTGGCGCTTCAAGCGCCATTTTGCTTAAGACAACAAAATTCATCCTAAACTGCCTTAATCCGCAAAAAGTCATCTTTGTTATCTCAAGCGTTGGTTCTGGCGCTTCAAGCGCCATTCTGCTTAAGACCAAGATGTTATGGGTATTGGCACTTCAGGTGCCAGCTCTTTGTCAAATGACTCTTCAGGCGCCAATTCTGGCGTTTCAGGCACTAGCTCTCTATACAAGGGCGCTTCAGGTGCTTGAATCTCAAATTCATTTTTTTTTGCTCCAAGTTTCGTCCTTTTTGCTACTTTTACTCCAAATACCTAAAATTTATATACCTGTAACACAAACATGAAAATATCATTCTTTAAAGTGCAATATCACCAAAAATAAGCATAAAATGTATACTTAAAATAACTTACTATTTTGGACGTAGTTGATACAACTAAAATATATAGTTTTTATGTACATATTTTTATACCTATTTTTTAGATATTACGCTTTAATGGAAGGTATTTGTGTGTTTTTCTTTCGGGTACAATCAAATGGATGCAAATTGGTGAAAGGAGTGAAAAAGGATCAAATTTGGAGCAAAAATGAAGAAAGTGTGCTAAAGATTTGTGGTGCCTAAGCGCTCAGAATTGGTGCTTACATGCCAGGAAAATCGAGAAGGTTGTGCCTAAGTGCCAAGTACCTCACGCTTAAGCACTAGAAGTAGTCACTTGAAGATTCAATGATTTTTGACAAATTTGTGAAGAGGTGCTTGAAGCAACCCTTGGTGAAAATGTGGGAAACAAATAATGGATACAAAAAATACATTCAATTGACCCTTAAAAGGAGGCAAAACTTGGAAGATTCATTGAATTTGAACACATATTGAAGAGACACCAAGGAACCTTTAAAAAATTATAAAAGAAGACTTGGAATGGATTGAAGAACCCCATTTTTGGAGACTATCTCTTGCTAGCCCCTTCCACACTCTCCTATGATTTCTCCCACACACAATGTCGTCCCCCTTTTCTTTTTATTTTTGAGTTTTAGTTTGTATTGTAAGTGAAGGAAGAGATTCAAAGAAACTTCAAGAGTTTAGTGGAAAGGATTTAAGATAAGTTTTTATCTTTGTGACTACATTTAGTTTTTAATTTATACTTCTTATTTGTTTGCATGATTTTTACTTTCAAACTTAAGTGTGATTGTGTTTTTTCCATGAATTCTAAGTAGATTTTATTATCTTTTAAATGACAAGTGATTAAGTATTGGATGGAAGTTATGTGAATTATTAAACTTTAATGTTGGAATAAGTTGTGATGATTTTAAATCTTGTACTTCATTTACTTCTTGATTTGACCAATTAAGATGTTAATATCTATTGTGAGAACATGTAAGATTCGAGATTGTATTGTCTCAATAAAAAATTGGTAAGAATCACATGAGATTGTATGGATGATAATGTAATTCATATGATTGAGTGCAAATAAATAGAAAAATAAACTTTGATAGGTGTAGAGTTAGAGGACTTTAGAGTGACAGACACCCAATTTGATTTATAGTTTTAGGTTTTGATACGAGATGTTAGCCCCCAGGTGGAGGGAGAAAAGAAAACTTTAGAGTGAGAGCTGATATCTTTCCTACCTAACTTGTCTTCGAGAATATTCAAACTTTAAATTAGCTAATATTCTTTATAACATCTATAGTAAGAGTAACGAATATTATTGCTCCTATTTGACACAACACAATTTGAATACTTCCACAATAGAATTCCTAAACTTGTTACTAATTCATGATAAAGAAAAAAATATTTTATTTATATTGTCTTCATTTTACAAATATCTCATTAAATTTAGTTAGTTGTTTATTTTACTTTCATCTATCAAAAATTACAAAAATAATCAAATTTTCAATTCTATTATAGCATCTATAGTTTGAGTAGAATATTTTGTAAAGTAGAATTTGTTACGTAATTTCTTCTGATTTTAATTGCATATTATATTTTTTTCTATGGGTTTAATATTCGGGGCTTCATGAAAAAATAATATATTACTTAATAACAATATGTGTATTTGCTTAGTATCACATAATTTAATATAATAATTACATTCTTATTTGCTTTGAAGCCAAGCTTTTGCTTAGTTGTTGCTGGTGATCAAGTTTTTGGTGTCGTTGCAAAGTAATAATTATAAGTCAGGAAAAATTAAGAATATAACCGCATACATCATATTGACATACAAAAATGGGATTGGAGTCCACGTTCAATTGTCCATAATCCAGATCAAAATTTATAATGCCAACCTGTGTCGCTTTCTCCTCATCTAGTACGAGATTCAGGCGGTCTTTGAAAGAGAAGATCAGCTTATGTCCCGACATTTTCATACAGAAGATAGGAAAACATCAGCGCTCTAAAATTCAAAATGAACATGAACAATAACAACTTANATATATATATATAAGTATTTTATTTAATTTGATTTTGTAAAATTCAAAATAAAAATAAAGAACTAAAATATGCAAATTTTATTTCATTAAATTCAATTTTGTTTCACCAAATTTTATTACAATCTTTGGACCCAGTCACAGCCAATGGTCATATAAGTATTTTTGGAACAAGAATTGCTTTTGGAATATGCCTCATAGAACGTCAGGTTGTGTAGTATTTTTTTAAATACCATCCATTAATCGGGAGCATGGGCCTCTCAGCTTGGATCCACTAGCACGTAAGATCCTCCGAAGTAAACCTTCTCTACCACGAATGTTTCCTCCCAAGTTGGTTCAAACTTTCTACCTATCTTGCGATGGGCAAGTATAGGCCTCCTGAGAATAAGTATGAGGTTACCAACTTTTACTGTCCTCGGGTGGACCAGCTTGTCGTAGACTTGGATCATCTTTTGTTGGTAAAGTTCCAAATTCTGTTGTGCCATTAACTAGTTCCCTTTGAGATTCTCCAAATCTGCAGGTCTGAGCTTAGCATTGTCCTTCACTATAATCTAGCTGGCGATGGTGACTCTGAGAGAAGGTAGCTGAACCTCCAACGGAAGTACTGCCTTGACCTCGTACATGTGTGCATATGGTTCAGACTGAGTAGGAGTTTTGAACGTCATCATGTAGGCCCACAAAGCCTCTAATAACTTCCTGTGCCATCCTTTTTTGTTATTGTCCAGTGTTTTCCTTAAATTTTGCATGAGCGTCTTGTTGAAAGCTTTGGCTAGGTTGTTCACCCTGGGGTAGTAGATTGTAGAATACCTACGTTCTTTCTCATGCCATCTAAAAAAGTTTTTGATCTTGGTACTTTTGAAATTTATACCATTAACTAAAATTATTCTGCGTAGCACACCAAAACGGTAGTCAACATGACTTCTGAAAAATTGAAGAACATGTTGTGATGTAACCTCTCACAATGGCACCGCCTCTGCCCATTTAGAGAAGTAATCTATAGCTGCAAGAAAAAATCTATGTCCTTTTGAGGACGGAGGGTATATAGGTCCTACTATAGTTATAACCTAACACTCAAATGGCCACGACGTGATCGTCGGATGTAACACATTTGGAGGTTGATGCAAGACCACTCCATGTACCTGGCATTGATGACACCTCTTAGCCATTTCCATACAGTCCGTCATCATTTCCAGCCATTAATATCAAATTTTGTTGATCTTCATCTTCATCTTCGGCCTTGACTGGTGAGCACCAAACAATATGACGTGTACCTCTTTAACTATATTGTGCGCTTCTTCTGTGCTCAAACATCTCAGTCACATCTGATCGAAGAATTTTATGTAAAGAACATTGTTTATCAAGGCATAAGACAAACCTCTTTTCGTTATCTGATGAACTATTGACTTGTTTACTTGTCATCTAATAGCTTTCTAGTTCAAAAATATTCTATCAATCTCTTGCACCATTCTTTGGTTTTGTTAATTATTGTAACTGCTATCTCATCCTTTCCAAGTTTGTGCAAACTGTCTAGGTTGATCTATGACAGAACTTGACATCCCTATATCATAAAATCAATGGAATCCTCCAGTGAACACACCAATTCCTTAGAAGCTTGGCTAAAGCGTCCGCATGGGCATTGTCTTCCCGAGGAATCCTGTATAGTGTCACATTGGAAAGCTGCTCTAATAACTTCATAATGTATTGGTGATACTCTGCTAGTCTTGACTTTTAAATCTTGTACTTCCGACAAATTGTTAAATGATGAGTTGTGAGTCACCATAGAAGACAATGTCTGTTATGTCTAATGATATTGTCAATTATAGTCCGGTGATCAAAGCCTCATATTCTGTCTCATTGTTGGTACACGGCTTAGTCAGGTGGTACAAGAATCTCAACTTTACCTGATCTGGTGAAACAAAAATCAGCCAAATCCCTACTTTATCTGGTATAATTGTTTGTGATCCATTACCATTTCTTGTCAATGAAGCTCCATCAAAGTACATTTCCCAAAGTCTGACACGTGATGATTCCACTTATAGTATCTGTTTATCTGATAGGTTGTCATTGAGAGGAGACCTAGCTGGTAGTGGGTGTGCTACGAGGAGATCCGCCAAAATATGTCCTTTGATAGTGTGAAGGGGCACGGATGTTATAATGAATTGCAATAAGATCATCAAACTCCTCGTTAAGCATGCGGAAAGTGTTGTTCAATAGATTAATTTTTGAAATAAGAGTGACCTTATGAGAAAGCATATAATTTCTAAGCTTCTGGATGACAAAAATTAAATCTAGACAATGCTTCTCAATAGGTGGATACTTTACCTCCACCGGTATTAGATGTTGACTCAAGTAGTAGAGTGCGTTTTTCTTACCCTCATCATTGGCCTGCACTAACAGGGCTCTAAGAGAGTCATCTAATGCGCAGTATAAAGTATCAAAGATTTTCCCAGGTTAAGGGCTGCCAAAATAGGAGGCGTCATTAAGTATTTCTTAATTTCTTCAAAAGCTCGTTCACATAAATCTCCCTTAAAGAATGTGGAATTCTTTCGGATTTAAGTCAAAAAGAGCTGACACCATCCTGACATATTAGATATGAAGCATCTCAGGTATGTCAATTTACCTTGAAAGGATCACAACCACGTCAAAGCTATGAGAGGTGGCATTTCTAAGATAACTTTAATCTTCTCTAGGTCAATCTCGATTCCCTGATAATATACAATGAATCCTAGAAATTTTCTGGAGGAAACACCGAAGGCACATTTTAAGGGATTCATCTTATGATTATATTATCATAATCGCTTGAATACGATCCTCAAATCATACAGGTGGTATAATTGATGTTTGCTTCTAATGATCAACTCTTCCATGTAACACTCAACCTGATTGTATGAGGCCATAAAAAATCTTCTTCATAACTTGCTGGTAAGTTGCTCCAGCATTCTTCAACCCAAATGACATCACAGTGTAGTAGAAGATTTTGGTCGGTGGTCTGAAGGTTGTAAGCATCGCGTCTTCTAGTGCCATCTTGATATGATTATACCTGGACGATCCATCCATAAAGGAGAAAATCTCGTGTTCCGACGCAATGTCCACCATTAACTCTGGTATCGATAACATGAACTCATGCTTTTGACATGCTTTATTTAAGTCCCTGAAGTCGACGCATACCCAAATTTGTCCATTTTTTTTCTTAACTGACAAAATGTTGGGCAACCATGTGGGATACTGCTCTTCTCGCACAAAGTTAGTGTCTATTAACATCTTAGTGATGACTTGTTGTTCTATTTCAAGTTGCATTCTTCAAGGAGCTTGTTTCACTGAGGTCATACTCTTGCCCACTCTAAGCCTATCAACTGCAACTTTCAATGATAATCTTGGCATTTTGTCATAGCTCCAAGCAAAGCATTCCTTGAATTCAGACAGTTACTTGGTCAAATCCGCAGACTCTTCCTTGCTGGGTAAATCACTTATGAAGGTAGGTTGGAGCTGCTCCTCAATCATGACTTTAACTTCTTTCAATGCGTCGACTATTGAATTAATTTCTTCTTTGAAATCTGGCAGAGTGTCGTCTAATGGGGAGTTTTCAAAATCATATTCCACACCAAGGCAGTCCTCGTCCAATCCACTAGTAACAACCATGCAAAATTTTGAATCATCGATTGGTCCTATCATCTCGATTCTAAGACCCTCTTTCGAGTTGAGAGTTAATCTTGGCATTTTGTCATAGCTCCAAGCAAAGCATTCCTTGAATTCGGACAGTTACTTGGTCAAATCTGCAGACTCTTCCTTGCTGAGTAAAGCACTTATGAAGGTAGGTTGGAGCTGCTCCTCAATCCTGACTTTAACTTCTTTCAATTCGTCGACTGTTGACTTAATTTCTTCTTTGAAATATGGCAGAGTGTCGTCTAATGGGGAGTTTTCAAAATCATATTCCACACCAAGGCAATCCTCGTCCAATCCACTAATAACAACCATGCAAAATTTTGAATCATCGATTGGTCCTATCGTCTCGATTCTAAGACCCTCTTTCGAGTTGAGAGTTCGACCTTTATCATTCTATAACTTCTCAAAGAACTATAGTTTATCCTTCAACATTTGTTTCGGCACTTAAACCTGTTGAATTAATTTTTGGACACACAGAGAAAAGTATCCAAATGTGTTGGCACATCATCTTCTTCTAAGTTTACATGAGTTTCCAAATTAGGAGAAGGAGAAGCACAGTAAAACTTGATCGGTTTCAAACCAGCATCCCAGACTTCTTTGACCTCTAAACTCTCTACCTTATGGGTTTGAATCAGAGTTAAGTTCATGGCTTGCATAGAGTGGTTAATCCAATCATACATCAAATCATATACACTTTTCTTAATATCCTTCAAAGAGATCTGAAACTGCAGTTTCTTTTAGTTTATCGTTATTATTTTTATCAGACTTATCTGCCTTAAAGATTCCTTCCACATCGATGTTGATGGTTGAATTTGTCCGTTCAACAATCATCTTGGTTCTTCCTTGCTTGCATCCCCGTCCTTGATCTCGGATGCATGGGCTAAAAGAACCTCCATCAACTCATTGCAAAAGAGTGGTGGAAGATTGTTGAAGCAGAGCTGAATGATCTTCCTCTCGTGACTCCTTTGAATCTTCAATTTTATTTGGCATAACTTCTCTGGAAAAGGTAGTCTTCTTTGGAGGTGCATAATAGGTGACGTCTTCGTGGACGCTTACTTCATGAATTGAGAATGGTTATAGACCCACCTTGATGCAGTGTTCTTGTCCTTCCTTGTAATACTTATTGTAATGGTGTAATAATGACGGGACCATATTATGCTTGTGAAACCACAGTCTACCAAGAAAAGCGTTGAAAGAGAGTGACGTTAAATTTTTTTATTCAACAGTTTAAGCTTATCAACATTGGGGCACTTATCTACCAGACTATCATCAATTTTGTTACTGCTGCTACTATTACAGGTTTAGGATTTTCTTCCTTAATCTTTTCCTTGTGTGAGCAAGTAGGAGTTAGATATGATAGTTGGGAAGAAATGCTGCTACCTTTAAAGCCCATTACTAGTGTGAATGTGAAATCATATTCGGAGCACTCTATTTTTTGTTTGAGAGGAGGATTTTCACAAAGTTATGAAATGATAACATCTATTGCTTCTACCTATGGTGCTTCTACATCTAGACCATCTACCTCGAGACCATCTACATGCAGAGGTCAATCTACTGAATCTTAAGATCAATTATTGAAAAGGATGATGGATAATATTAATTTTACTTCATATAAGGTACAAAATTTAGAAAATTTTGTAGATCATATTAATGGATATGTCAAAAGACATAGTGATTATGAGGAGTAATTTCACTCATCTTTAGAGAGCCTCATTAGGGGAAACCCCGGAGTGAAATTCCCTACATATCTAAAATATCCTAATTATGAGCCTGCAACTTTTTGGGATAGCAGTGACACTAATGATAATGATGAGGAGGACTAAGGTTGTTTTAAATTTGTAATAATTTGAAGTACTATATTGGGTGAATTTGCTTCTATTGCAATTTTTGTTGTTGTTGTTGCAAATCTTTTGCTGTGTTGAGGAGTTATGTTTAATTGTTAAAGTAATAGTTGTGTTTCGTGTTTTGTTTTTCATACTGTGATTAGATTTTGTGGTAGTAGTTATGTGAAGTAAGATGTGTAGTGTGCTTTAGTTAGTCGGCATTGAACTTATTTCTGAGTATTAAGAAAGTTAAAAATATTACTAGCTTTAATTTTAACTTTAATTTCAAAAATTGCTATCATGACTTTTATTTTATATCAGTGTGTTTGATTTTATGTTGAGATTGTGAAGTCAAAGTCAGTGTGTTTGTTTGCTTATATGTTGTTACCCACTACTTATAACTCTTATGAATCTCTAAATGTTAAATTAAAATTAAAATGATAAAAATTTGATAAAAAGGTAATTTTACTCCTATTTTAAATTTTGGTATTCATATCAATAGGGTGTAAAAATTCCTGTAAGCATGTTATTTAATTTTCATTCCTGCTTATATATATCTGATGCTAAAATGTTCAATCTTGTTAAAAATTTAAGTTTGGGGGGAATGAAAAATATTTTCAAAACTTGAATTTTATTTGTTCTCAAATATGCTACAAGTGAATTTGATTTGAAAAGAAAAATGATCATTTATATAAAGTTATTTTAGGGAGATAAACTTTTGATTATAGAAATGAGTAAGAAAATTTAGCTAAAATTTTATAGGTGATATAGAAAAATTTAAAGTTAAAAGTTATTAAATGTAGAAATGATAAATATTGTGTAACTATCTTTAGTAGGAGATATTATATTTTTTTAAAATGTGGAACGATTAGACTTTTATTTTTGAAACTTAAATTTCTTTTATTAAAAATAATTTTTATAAGCTATTAATATGTTTTTAAGTAAAAGAAAAATATCAATTCTTTACTTTAGGAAGGGATGAGTAGAATTCAAAATTATTAAAGGCCTATCCAGATATTGTAATCCTTACCTCAAAAAAAGAAAGAAAAAGAAAAAGAAAAATAAAATAAAAAGAAAAAGAAAATAAAAAGAAAAGAAAAGGGATGAGAGGCTTGAGGATTAGTGCCTAATCAAAAATTGGTTCCACATTTGATCTTTTTAAAGTATAAGGCTTGAAAAATTCTTAAGGTTTATAATATAGTAAGTAAAATTATACTTAATAAAAATTTTTAAGTGAAGGAAATAAAATGCCTAAGTTTTGTATTTGAAAAATCTAAAAGTATTTCTAAATTAGATAGGAACTTATATTTTTTATACTTCCTCACTTTAAAGATTTCTAAACTTTAAGTTGGTCTCATTCACTAGAATTTTTTTCTAAATTAGACTACTATATTTCTAAAATAAAATTTTAGAATCTCCTAAAGAAATTCATATACATAATCATATTTATTTAGTTTTTAAAGATTGAAGTGTTACTTGAGGACAATTGACATTTTAATTTTGGGGGATTTTGATACACCTAAAATATATAGTATTTTTATACACATTTTTATACCTATTTTTTAAATATTGTGCTTTAATGGAAGATATTTGTGTGTTTTTTCTTTAGGTACAACTAAAAAGGTGAAAAATGGCAAAAGAAGTGAAAAATGATTAAATATGGAATAAAAATGAAAAAATGGTGCAAAAGTATTTTGGGGCCTAAGCGCGAGCTCTGGCGCTTAAGCGCCCGTGAAACAGAGAAGACCAAGTTTAAGCGCCAGAGGCCCCGCGCTTAAGCGCCAGTGACTGTTACTTGATGGGTTAAATCATTTTGAAAAATTTTGAAGAGACATTTGAGGCATTTATTGGCTAAAGAGGGTGGTTATAACCATTAGAAACAAAAATATGGCTAAAAGACTTTTGAAAAGAGGCATCCTTTGGAGAATACATCAAATTTGAACACATTTTGAAGAGATACCAAGACACCTTTTGGAAAACTATAAAAGAGAGGCTTAGGACTTTTCGAGGGGCTGCTTCTAGTCTCTTCAAGTGTTTCTTTTAGATTCTTCTTTGCTGTGATTTCTTGGAGAGACTGTAAGATGCCAATATCTACCTTTATTTTAGTTTTAGTTTCTAGTTTTTGAGATTCAAGAGTGTTGTAAGAAGAGAAGAGATTCAAAGGAACTTTAAGAGTTTGGTGGAGGATTTGAGATAAGTTTCTATCTTTGTGTTACTACATTTGGTTTTAATTGAGACTTCTTGTTGGTTTGACAATGATTTCTGCTTTTAAACTAAAGTGTGGTGTTGTTATCTCTATAAATTTTGAGTAGTTTTCTTTTTCTTTTTACTTATAATGATAAGTNTAAGTTTTAGAAAAATATGAAATCAAACTGACCCCATATTTTTCATAATTTAAATGAAAGAGGATTGTATCTCAAATCCTGTATATATCCGAAAGGATAAACACAAGACTTGAGGATGAGACTCGATCAAATAAACTAAGAAATATATTACATCCATTTGGTCTGCGAAACCGTTTTATTTGCCGACAAGTTCCCCTATTTAACATGAAGAATTAAATAGGGTTTATATTAAGCTAGGTTCAGACAAGCTTCCTATAAGGGCAAGCCCCTATAGTTAATTACATCTTAGATGATCGAAGTCACCTAGGAAAACTCTCGATAAAAATAAGGAAATATTACCTAGGAAAACTCTCGATAAAAATAAGGAAATATTATCTTCATGTAGTTCAAAAGGATACAACTTTTAAAAGAAATCAGATAAAGAGGTGTGAAAGAGGGATGACTCAAATTTAGAACATTTTGTTTTTGGAATCCAAAGGATGAAGAACTAGGGGATGTCATGGATCCGGAGGAGAACCTCGGTGACTTCCCAATCTATCCTATTATTTGCCTTCAGTTTTGAAGAGAAATTATTTGAGTGTTTCAACCAGCCAATTTTATTAATTTAGGGCTTACACTCGTGTCAAACAATCACACAAATAGTTTGAAAGATATGAGGATCTCGAAATTCTAAGACGTGTTAAGGCTTAGATTGTACATCAAAGTTATACAAAAGCCTAAAGATGAGTTGAGGATTTATGTTGCACTAGGCAGACAACCTAGAAATCCTATGGCTTGTTGTTTAATTCTAAGAAAAGAAATTGGTTTCGCTGGGGAAGACATGTTCTGCTGTTGAAGATGGTAGTGCTGCCCACCATGCTACCTCCAAGCTCCTTGCCGTGGTGAGTTCAAGTTTTCTAGTGTGTCAAGTTATGATGTCAAATCAGATGCCCCTATGGTTGTAGTTCTTTAAACGTTATGGGGCATATTAAAGTTGATTAGAGCGACACCGGTTAGGATCCTACGGTTCCCACATTCTGGTACCACTATTTTCTATTGGATTCTTTTAGTCTAAATGAATTTACTAAACTCAACTTAATGAGTTCCATAATTTCGTTTACACTGTGAGAAGCCTCGTTAGCAACCGTAGGTTACCTCCTCCGAGGGATTCCCGATCATTCAATAAAGACGTCTTAATGTAGTTGCAATTGTTGTTTTAATATGTTTATGATTAAATTTTGAGTTGTCTTATATTTTGAATGTTGTGGCAGTGAATTTTATCTTGGTTGATTTTAGTTTTGGTTTTGGTTTACGACTATCCTAGCAGTTTTAGTTTTCATGCATGGTGACATCATTGTTTAACATGTAGGTTTGTGTTTTTTTTTCATACATGTAGGTGAGTAAGTACAATAATGACTGAAAAGTAAAGTATGGGAAACTAGAAATGCAGATAAAATAAATTACAATAAAAGCGTACCTGGATGGTCTTCCCGTCATCTTCAACTGAAACTCAAAATGCATGTGAGGGCATTTATATATTAAAAGCATTTTATCTAAAGCAGGGAAATAAGGTTCTAGTGATCTACTAAATCCTAAATCATATCTTGGTGAGCCCTCATTAATTTGATTAAGGAAGTTTTTATTAAGCAAAACATATTAAGTTTAGTTGACCTCTGGGGTATCCAAAAGGTCAAGAGAAAGAAGCAGATCCATGCTTCTCTCTCACAGCCTAGTGGAAAGTCTCAAGCTCATTTAAACTTATTATGTTTCTTAATAATTCATCATGTGAATACCTCCAATGCTCAGTGAACATTGATGTTTCATTTTTTCCTAAGAGTAGGGTGATTATCATTTATCATTTAATCTGAGAATTATGTGAGTGAAAAACCCTTAAAGAGACAAGTTAATGTTATTAAGACACTTAGCTAATTTTAGTTTTAACTTGGGCTTGTAGTGTTTTAAAAGTGTTCAATTTCTAGATGTTTTCACTTTTCTAGTCCTCACTTACCCAAATCTAATTTAGCCTATGTCACAACTAATCTCTTAAGACCTTGGTGGATATATTAGTAATTTTTGAAAGAAATTGAATTTTAAGTGATAGTAATTCATCATCAAAAGATTTGAAATGATTTTTGAACAAATTTGGTGATTTTGGGTGGATTTGAGAATTTTGACCAAATTTAGGGCTCCAAGGTTATCTAGGTAATTTGGGGGGATTTAGGGGAAAAAGACCAAGTTGAATATTTTGGTAGAATTAGGGTACCAACCACCCTATATGAGCCATGGACCAATGGAATCCCCATTTGGGTCCTCTATGCACTGGTCTTAACTAAACCCTAGCCTAGGGCTAGTGGGCTTGGGGGACCATCTACATGAGTTTCCCAAAAGATCAAGGGATTAAAGTCAACAATTTTGGGTTTAGAGTTGTAAGTGATTGTGGGTGAGAGTGAGCGTAGGTAAGTGTAAGTGAGTGTATTGACTCCAGACCAACACCCAGGGTCAACCTTAAGGTCAAATATTCCTAATGGAGACTCTCCTTAAGCTCCCCCATACTGACCCCACCTACTAAGTGCTAGAGGTTAGGACCAATATGTAGAGCTTCAAGTTGAGCAAAGGGGAGTTTAGAATTTCTAATGGTGAGGGTTCCTTTTCTAGTTTTCTAGGAATAGTCAATAGGAAAGTCCTATGGCTAGACCCTAGGCTACTAAAGAGAAAAACTAAACCTCAACCAAAAGTGAGGTCAACAAGTTTTTATCTTTTTGCTATAACATTTGGTTTTAGTTGAGACTTCTTATTGGTTTGACAATGATTTATGATTTTAAACTAAAGTATGGTTATGTTTTCTCCATGAATTCTGAGTAGTTTTCTTTATTTTTTTTCTTAAAATGATAAGTAAATAAAGTATTGGATGGAAGTTGTGGAGAGTATTGATCTTTAATGTTGGAAGAAGTTGTGATGATTTAACTCCATCCACTTCATTTACTTCTTGATTTGGCCCATCGAGATGTTAAAATTTTTTGTGAGAACATGTAAGAACCGGGATGATATTGTCTCAATAAACAATTGGAAAAAATCACATGAGATTGTATGGATGATAATGTAATTCATATGATTGAGTGCAAATAAATAGGAAAAGAATTGTTGAAGGGTGAAAAGTTAGAGAACTTTAAAGTGACAGGTTAAAGCCCCAAAATTGGTTTATTGTTTTAGGTTTTGATATGCGATATTAGCTCCCAAGTGGAGGGAATCGAGGGAACTCTAGAGTGAGAGCTGGTATCTTCCCTGCCTAGCCGATCTTCAAAACTATTCAAACTTTAAATTAACCAATATTCTTTATAACATCTCTAGTAAGGGTAAAGAATAATATTGCTCCTATTTGGCACAAGATAATTTTGCATACTTCCACAACAGAATTCCTATACTTGTTACTGATTCATGATAAGGAAAAAAATATTTCATATTCAGTGTTTCTTATCTTACAAAAACTCAAGTTATCTTCAAAAGTTGTTATTATTTTGTCAAAATATCAAAAATACCAAAAAGAATTGAACTTTAATTACTGTGATAATATCTTTAGTATAAGTAATTGCCTTTTTGAAATAGAAGTTTGTTACTTAATAGTGCATATTGTGAACAATCTCTGTAGGTTCGATATTCGGGGCTTAATCACAAAGTCATATATTACCTAATAACGATACGTATACTTGCGTAGTATCCCATAATATATATAAATTAAAAAATATAATTCTTTTTTTCTTCAGGATCAAGTTTTTGGTGTTGTTGCAAAGTAGAAAAGATAAGTGGTGAATATAATTGCATACATTGTTATATTTTTGCATTTAAATAATCAGGATTAAAGACTTTGGGTCCAAATTTAATTCTCATTGAACTTGTTTAAATAAGAATTAAATGTAAATAAATGATAAAACTGAAGCATATTTACTAACATATTTTGCTACATCTATTACACAAATGACTCAAACTGAAGCAAAGAGTACAAAGAACACTCTATTGTGGATAATGCAAAAAAAAAAAAACAGAAATCATGGATTTGTCTTTAGCCNAATGTTGGAAGAAGTTGTGATGATTTAACTCCATGTACTTCTTGATTTGGCCCATCGAGATGTTAAAATTTGCTGTGAGAACATTCAAGAACTGGGATCGTATTGTCTCAATCAACAATTGGAAATAATCACATGAGATTGTATGAATGATAATGTAACCCATATGATTGAGTGCAAATAAATAAAGAAATAATCTTTGAAAGGTGTAGAGTTTGAGGACTTTAAAGTGACAGGTTGAAGCCCCCAACTTGGTTTATTGTTTTAGGTTTTTATACGTGATGTTAGCCCCCAGGTAGAGGAAATTGAGGGAACTTTAGAGTGAGAACTGGTATCTTCCATGCTTAGCCGGTCTTCAGAACTATTCAAACTTTAAATTAGCCAATGTTCTTTATAGTATCTCTAGTAAGGGAAAAAAAGGTATTGCTCCTATTTGGCTCAACATAATTTGCATACTTTCACAACAAAATTCTTATATTTATTACTGATTCATGATAAGGAAAAAGATATTTCATATTGAGTGCTTCTTATCTTACAAAAACTTAAGTTATCTTTAGAAGTTATTATTATATCGTTAACATATCAAAAATACCAAAAAGAATTGAGCTTTAATTACTGTGATAATATCTATAGTTTAAGTAATTATCTTTTTGAAATAAAAGATTGTTATAGTAGTGCATATTGTGAACAATCCTTGTGGGTTCGATATTCTGGGCTTAATAAAAAAATCTTATATTACTTGATAACGATACGTGTACATGTGTAGCATTCCAATATATATATAATTTAAAAAGTAGAATTCTTATTTTCTTCAAGATCAAGTTTTTGGTATTGTTGAAAAGTAGGAAAGATAAGTGAAGAATATAATTGTATACATTATTATACTGTTACATATAAACAGTCGGGATCAGGTAACACTTTCTCACTCCTCAAGTTCACTTTCAAGATCTTTTCTACTTTTGATATTGTAATCGACTCTTCTAGTGCTGCTTCTGAATCAGAAAAGTCCAAGTTGAATGCAATCAGTGTTGCTTGGCACTCGAGGATTGGCTCCTCACTCTCGTAACCGGTGTTGTCCACATCTTCTTCATATTCGTTTGCAAGTTTTTCGGGCTTAAGTATGATTTGAGGATCATTCTGGGAATTGAAATTGAGGTTAGATTGGTAGTGGTCAGTTAAGTCATCACTAAATATAGTCAAATTGTAGCCAAAATCACAATTCTTATATTCAAAAGACCCCGAAGGGGCGTAACGATAATCATACACAATCAGCGGTTTGAGGAATTTCTACCCCAAATCTAAAAAAAACCAATCTAGCGGGGCAGCCCCAATCATACCCTTCTCATTATCAATCTCCATCTCATGCAAAATCTCGTTCTTCTTTATCTCCAGTTCTGGTGGCTTCTCCGGTGTAATCTCCATCTTTGGCCTGGTAGGCCGCAGACTCTAAGTGGTGGCTCATACTAAGACAACATGTATCTAATCCAGTATCTTCTTGAAGGATTTGCTTCAAACTATGCTCCATCCACTCCCATCCGAGTACAGATCTATCAGAGTGATTGGCTCGACTGAAATCATATTTACATAACCTCTTTCAGGTTCTTTTAAATATTCTTTCAGAATCATTATATTTCCCTTTTTGATATTTCTCTTGAGTCAATCCTTGAAACTGAAACAACCCTCTATGGTGTGTCCAAGTAATTTATGATAAGGGAAATAGTTGGGATGATCCTTCTTATCCACCTCATCTAGCTTCTTCGATTCGGGCAATCTGAAATCGGGTTTCTTCGTCAATGTTTAATTTTTAATTGAATATTATATATCAAACAAATCTCATTTTATTTCCAAAAATTAACTTTACACACTAGGGATACTACGCAAGTGCACGTATCATTTCAAGTAAAAGAAGAATTTCTTTTTAAGCCCCAGGTATCGATCCCGCGGGGAAGGTAAAAACTATTTTATAAACCTAGTAAAACTTTACTTAAACTCCATACAATTGTCTAGAAGTAAGGTCGTAAGTTTATTCGTAACAAGAAGTGAATAATTCTTACAAATCCTATTTCAAAGCTTAAAGAAAATGCCAAGTGTTTCTAAGGTAGTTAAACGAAAAAAGTTTAAATTATGTAAACGTCTTCCCCCTACAATGAGATTATAAATAATGTAGGAATCAAATATTTAAAGATTTAAATGTAGATTTGTGACAAATAAGAGCAATCCTATTCTTTAACCACTTTCGAGTGCATAAAGAACATTGACTAACCTTGAGTTAAGTTTCTAAATCTAAGGTTATGCGGGGTAGGTTCTAGCCTCTCACTTCTAGATTACCCACTATGTCATCTCTTTAGGACTAACCGGTCCTTAATTTTCAAACTCTATATCAAATTGGAAAGAATCTATTCTGTCACCCTAGAAATACTAATTTGCACCTATCAAATCTTATCTCCCTATATATTTTCACTAACTAATGAACTGTCTTATCACCCACCAGATTAATGTGATTCTTACTAGTTGAGGAATACATAGCCCACTCGGGTTATTATGGCTTCACAACATGTTTTAACATATCAATTGGCTAGATTGAATATTTAAATTAAGTATGATGTAATGAATAATCACAAGTATGGAATCTAATCGTACTAAAGATTAAATCTTTTTGTATGGGAATAACAAAACAAAATATTATTTAAATTAAAATTTAGGTTCACACAATAAACAAAACTCAAATAAAATACAAAGTACTTATCTTAAAACTCTCCTGAAGCAAATCCTCTAAAGTTCCTTTGATGGTTTCTCAAATCTCCTTAAAATCTCACTCCAAGACACACACACACACACACACAGACACACACACACACACACACACACACACACACACACACACACACACACACACACACACATACACACAATAACTCCACCAACACTCTCCACAAGACTCTTCACGCAAGACTCCCCCAAAAGAACTCCCCCTCACAACTCAACCAAAGAACTCCTCTAAGAACTCCATAAATAACTCCTCCACGAACTCCGTAAAGAACTCTTTTTTCTGGCTTCTCTTGACTCCTTTTAAGATAACTCACGAAATCCCCAAGAGTCACTTCAGATGCCCCTTCAAAATTCAGTCAAATTCAATGCATAGTTTTCAAAACTGATTCTGGCGCCTAGGCGCCCAGCTGTGGTGCTTAGGTGCCACTCTTCTAGAAGCCTGCTGTAACTACCTGGTGAATAGCCGTCAGTTCATTATATGCTTCTTAGCTCTAATTGACTCTATTTTGCTCTGATTTCGCTCCTTTTTCTCAAAATTCCATCTTTTATTCCTGCAACCAAAAACATGTAAAATACATTCAATTAAAGTGCAATATTATAAAAAAAAATAAACATAAAATGTATATATAAAAATAACACATTTTTAGGCATGTCATGGATCTTCGAATGCACACTTGAAAAGATTGAGCTTCATATTTATTTTTCTTAAAATTTTTAAGGTCTTTTTTAAAATTTTCATTTGGTTTCTGGGTGTATTGTTTTTTATAAGGATAACATCCACATAAACTTCATTTTTTTTCTTTTTTTTTGGCAAAAATTATATGCATCTTACATTGTTAAGTAGTGCAAGCATTTTTTATCCTAAAGGGCACTATGTTATAGCAATTCACTCCCTTGCTAAGATGAATGTAGTCTTATAACACTAGCTGCATCATCTTAATCTAATGATAGCTGGAGAAGGAGTCGAGGAAGCTCGTCATGGAATGATTGACCATTGGTCCACGAGCACATTGATCCACAGTAAGAGAAGTAACTGTCATTCAGGCAAGATGAATTCAAATTTGTGAATTTGATGCACATCCTCTACTTGTCATTCAATTTATGCACCATGAAAATGTTTACACTCAAGTCGAGTACTAGAATTCTCATATATAGTCGTCCTTTAACATCTTTTGGACCTCCTCCTGGATTGGCTTGACCAAGGTGATAGTTGACATCATCATCTTATGCTTCCTTGGTTAATTTGTTGAGTTGGTACTTAGGTGGTGGCAAGTGACATAGATTTATATCTCAGGAATATCAGTGACATTCTAGGGAAAAAAAATCTCGATGGCTTCAAAGTTTATCGATCAACATCTCCTTGTAACCTACATCAAAAGATTAACTTACAAGAAAAAAATTTATCAGTGTCACCTTTGATCACAGAGATCATATGAGTGTTCTCATTAGTCTCAAGACCCCCTTCCTCAGGTTTTTAGGCTCAAGGGAATCATATTAAATGCTTTTTACTGCCCGAAGATAAAGGTTGTAATGTTGTTTGACATCATTACAAATAATGATCACCTCTCTATTTCCTGGGAACTTTATAGCTCCATTGTAGGTAGAGGTGATAACCCTAAAATAATCGAGTAGGGTACGATTGAAGATAGAGTTGTTGGTGGGTGGTGCACTATAAAGTCTGCTATGTTGGTGAACTGCTTATTTTTTTCTTCCTCGGGTAACCATTAAAGTGATTTCCCCTGGGCTTCCTCTGTCTATAGAAAAATTATAGAGTGGAGAAGCTGCAGTTGTCACTTCTTTGCTTCCAAGGCCCATGTCAGAACTAAAAAGTTGAGGAGTTGCCCGTTAGAAGCTGTCGGTCACCGGAATTGAAATCCCGTCGCCCGCTTCAGAAATACATTTAATATATATATATATATATATATATATAT
>JXCR01029392.1:199848-223749 GCA_002079205.1 Phalaenopsis hybrid cultivar | reverse complement strand
AGAAGTGTGATGAAAAGTGAGAAACAATGAGGGAGAGAAAAGAGAAAAATTGATAGAGATAAAAAGAGGGATTGAGATTGGGCAAAGTGAGGAAAAAGAGAGCAAGAGAGAGAGAGAGAGTAATGAAGTGAAAGAGAGATGGAAGAACGAGTGGGAGATTGAGTGTGGATGAGAGAGAGTGAGAAAGAGAGGAATAGATGGACTGAGTGTAAGAGATTGAATAGAGATGGAGTGAGAAGGAGAGTAAGAGGGAAATATAGAGAATTAAAAGTGAGGGAAGATAAAACAAGAGAAAGTGTGCGAAAGAGGGCAAGAGAATGAGAAGAGTTAGACAGATAGGGAGAGAGAAAGGAATAGAGAGGGGGAGANTTTTAGAAAAATATGAAATAAAACTGACCCCATATTTTTCATAGTTTAAATGAAAGAGCATTGTACCTCAAACCCTTTATCTATCCAAAAGGATAAACACAAGACTTGAGGATGAGACTCGATCAAATAAACTAAGAAATATATGATATCTATTTGGTCTGCAAAACCGTTTTATTTGCCGACAAGTTTCTCTATTTAACATGAAAAATTAAATAGGATTTATATTAAGTTGGGTTCAGACAAGCTTCTAATAAGAGCAAGCCCCTATAGTTAATTACATCTTAGATAACCAAAGTCACCTAGGAAAACTCTCAAAAAAAATAAGGAAATATTATCTTCATGTAGTTCAAAAGGGTACAACTTTTCAAATAAATTGGACAAAGAGGTCTGAAAGAGGGATGACTCAAATTTGGAACATTTTGTTTTCGGCATCCAAAGGAGGAAGGACTACGGGATGTCATGGATCCGGAGGAGAACCTCAGTGACTTCCCAATCTATCCTATTGTTTGAGTTCAGTTTTGAGGAGAAATTATTTGAGTGTTTCATCCTGCCAATTTAATTAATTTAGGGCTTACACTCGTGTGAAACAATAACACAAATAGCTTGAAAGATGTGAGAATTTAGGTCGTGACGAACGATAACCTCAAAATCCTAAGACGAGTTAAGGCTTAGATTGTACAGCAAAGCTATACAAAAGCCTAAAGATAAGTTAATAATTTATGTTGCACTAGACAGACAACCTCAAAATCCTATGGCTTGTTGTTTAATTCTAAGAAAAGAAATTGGTTTCGCTGGGGAATACATGTTTTGCTGTTGAAGATGGAGTGCTGCCCACCATGCTACCTCTAAGCTCCTTGTCGTGGTGAGTTCAAATTTTCTAGTATGTCAAGTTATGATGTCAAATCAGATGTCCTTATGGTTGTAGTTCTTTAAATGTTATGGGAAATATTAAAGTTGATTAGAACGACACCGGTTAGGATCCTACGGTTCCCATGTTCTAGTACCACTATTTTCTATTGGATTCTTTTAGTTAAAAATGAATTTACTAAACTCAACTTAATGAGTTCCATACTTTCATTTACACTGTGAGAAGCCTCGTTAGCAACCGTAGGTTACCTCCTCTGAAGGATTCCCGATCATTAGATCTAGACGTCTTAATGTAGTTGCAATTGTTGTTTTAATGGTTTGTATTAAATTTTTGAGTTGTCTTATATTTTGAATGTTGTGGCGGTGAATTTTATCTTGGTTGATTTTAGTTTTTGTTTTGGTTTACTACTATTCTAGCAGTTTTAGTTTTCATGCAGGGTGACATCGTTGTTTAACATGTAGGTTTGTGTTTTTGTTCATACATGCAGGTGAGTAAGTACAGTAATGTACTGAAAAGTAAAGTATGGGAAACTATAAATGAAGATAAAATAAATTATAATAAAAGCGTACTTGGATGGCCTTCTCGTCATCTTCAACTGAAACTCAAAATGCATGTGAGGGCATTTATATATTAAAAGCATTTTATCTAAAACAGAGAAATAAGGTTCTAGTGATCTACTAAATCCTAAAGCATATCTTAGTGAGCCCTCATTAATTCGATTAAGGAAGCTTTTATTAAGCAAAACATACTAATTTTAGTTGACCTCGGGGGTATCTAAAAGGTCAAGAGAAAGAAGCAGATCCATGCTTCCCTCTCACAGCCTGGTGGAAAGACTCGAGCTCATTTAAACTTATTATGTTGCTTAATAATTCATCATGTGAATACCCCCAATGCTCAGTGAACATCGATGTTTCAATTATCCCTAAGAGTAGGGTGATTATCATTTGTCATTTAATCTAAGAATTATGAGGGTAAAGACTCTTAAAGGGGCAAGTTAATGTTATTAAGACACTTGGCCAATTTTAGTTTTAACTTAGGCTGGTAGTGTTTTAATGGTGTTCAATTTCTAGTTACATTCACTTTTCTAATTCTCATTTACCCAAATTTGATTTAGCCTAGGTCACTACTGAGCCCTTAATACCTTGGTGGATATATTAGTAATTTTTGAAAGAAATTGAATTTTAAGTGATAGTAATTCATCATCAAAATGTTTGAATGTCATTTGAACACCAAATAAAGGTATTAAATTAGTGAGGTATTAACATCCGAAATCATACCCCTAAGTCTAAGATCATTTAATTTAATAGACATCCAAATTTTAATGATTTAGTAAATTTAGGAAATTGCAAATTTATCATTTAATAAAGAAAAGTGAAATTAGTTTCTACACCAATTAATTCCTTATGTTTCAGTCATCTGAACATGTTAATTAAGATCAAAGAATGCCCATTTCCCTTTCTTGAAATTAAGCCTAAATGATAATTAAGACCAAATTTCCAATATTATATCTTTGCCCCTTATGCTCTATCACTTCATAATTGATTAAACTTAATTCAAATGACTTTGGAATTTTTATTCTACCTCACTCATGGGTCAATTAAGACAACAGAAGAGAAAATGTGATTTTTTCAAAATTTAATTTTTAATTTATACAATTATTCACATGCAAAAATAATATTTTTCAAGGAAAATTCAATAGCTTGACTTAAAAAATTCAATAGCTTGACTTTGGAATTTTTATCCTACCTCATCCATTTTATTAATTTTATTNGTTAATGTTATTAAGACACTTAGCTAATTTTAGTTTTAACTTGGGCTTGTAGTGTTTTAAAAGTGTTCAATTCTAGCTGTATTCACTTTTCTAATCCTCACTTACCTAAATTTGATTTAGCCTAGGTCACTACTAAGTTGTTAAGACCTTGGTGGATATATTAGTAATTTTTGAAAGAAATTAAATTTTAAGTGATAGTAATTCATCATCAAAAGATTTGAAATGATTTTTGAAAAAATTTGGTTATTTTAGGTGGATTTGAGAATTTTGACCAAATTTAGGGCTCCAAGGTTATCTAGGTAATTTGGGGGGATTTAGGGGCAAAAAGCCAAATTGAATATTTTAGTGGAATAGGGGTACCAACCACCCTATATAAGCCATGGACCAATGGAATCCTCATTTGGGTCCTCTTTGCACTGGTCTTAGCTAAACACTAGTCTAGGGCTAGTGGGCTTGGGGGACCATCTACATGAGTTTCCCAAAAGATCAAGGGATCAAAGTCAACAATTTTGAGTTTAGGGTTGTAAGTGATTGTGGATGAGAGTGAGCGTAGGTAAGTGTAAGTGAGTGTATTGGCTCCAGACCATCATTCAGACTCAACTCTAAGGTCAAATAGTCCTAATGGGGACACTCCTTGAGCTCCCCCATACTGACCCCACCTACTAAGTGCTAGATATTAGGACCAATATGTGAAGCTTCAAGTTGAGCAAAGGGGAGTTTAGAATTTCTAATGGTGAGGGTTTCTTTTCTAGTTTTCTAGGAATAGTCAATAGTAAAGTCCTATGGCTAGAACCTAGGCTACTAAAGAGAAAAACTAAACCTCAACCAAAAGTGAGGTCAATAAGTTTTTATCTTTTTGTTACAACATTTGGTTTTAGTTGAGACTTCTTATTGGTTTGACAATGATTTATGCTTTTAAACTAAAGTGTGATTTTGCTTTCTCCATGAATTCTGAGTAGTTTTCTTTATTTTTTTTCCTTAAAATTATAAGTAAATAAAGTATTGGATGGAAGTTGTGGAGAGTATTGATCTTTAATGTTGGAAGAAGTTGTGATAATTTAACTCCATGTACTTCATTTACTTCTTGATTTGACCCATCGAGATGTTACTTTTTTTTGTGAGAACATGTAAGAACTGGGATGATATTGTTCAGCAATTGGAAAGAATCACATGAGGTTGTATGAATAAGAATGTAGTTCATATGATTGAGTGCATTTGGAAAGAATCACATGAGGTTGTATGAATGAGAATGTAGTTCATATGATTGAGTGCAAATAGGTAGAAAGAATCACATGAGGTTGTATGAATGAGAATGTAATTCATATGATTTAGTGCAAATAAATTTGGAAATAAAAAGAATCACATGAGATTGTATGGATGAGAATGTAATTCATATGATTGAGTGCAAATAAATATGGAAAGAATTGTTGAAGGGTGTAAAGTTAGAGGACTTTAAAGTGACAGGTTAAAGCCCCCAAATTGGTTTACTGTTTTAGGTTTTGATATGCGATATTAGCTCCCAGGTGGAGGGAATCAAGGGAACTCTAGAGTGAGAGCTGGTATCTTCCCTGCCTAGCCGATCTTCAGAACTATTCTAACTTTAAATTAACCAATGTTCTTTATAACATCTCTAGTAAGGGTAAGGAATAATATTGCTCCTATTTGGCACAACACAATTTTGCATACTTCCACAACAGAATTCTTATACTTGTTACTGATTCATGAGAAGGAAAAAAATATTTCATTTTCAGTGTTTCTTATCTTATAAAAACTCAAGTTATCTTCAGAAGTTGTTATTGTTTTGTCAAAATATCAAAAATACCAAAAAGAATTGAACTTTAATTAATGTGATATATCTTTAGTATAAGTAATCATCTTTTTTAAATAGAAGTTTGTTATTTAATAGTGCATTTTGTGAACAATCCCTATAGGTTCGATATTCTGGGCTTAATCAAAAAGTCCTATATTACCTAATAATGATATGTATACTTGCATAGTATTCCACAATATATATAAATTAAGAAGTATAATTCTTATTTTTTTAGGATCAATTTTTTGGTGTTGTTGCAAAGTAGGAAAGATAAGTGGTGAATATAATTGCATACATTGTTATATTGTTACATTTAAATAGTCGGGATTAAAGACTTTGGGCCCAAATTTAATTCTCATTTAACTTGTTTAAATAAGAATTAAATGTAAATAAATGATAAAACTAAAGCATATTTACTAACATATTTTGCTACATCTATTACACAAATGACTCAAACTGAAGCAAAGAGTACAAAGAACACTCTATTGTGGATAATGCAAAAAAAAAAATAGAAATCATGGATTTTTCTTTAGCTCTTAATCTTGTGTTGGTATAGGGAAGCTCAATAGATTCTTTTTATTCAATTCACCTCGAATGAAAAATTGCAAACACTCTCTTATAATAATGAAAAAAGAAATTAAAAATAAAGCTTGGGCTAGATCACTCTGGTTGAAGCTTTATCATTTTCACATTTGAGAGTTGGCCACATAAATATATTTTTTTATCATTCATTTAACACTCTTGAACTTGCTCCATAATCATTACATTTCATTGTATCAGGACCACTCACATCATCCAAAGCATTCTCAAATAATTTTTTATATTACTTGTACTTCATCAAATTTTTTGGTGTTAATGACAAGGATTCACAATTAAATTCACCAGAATTATTTAGTTTCATCATTATAGAGACTTGCATATTACTTGTTTTTTTTTGTTAGGTTTTTTTTTTGTGAAGTGGACATTTCTATCTCTTGGGCTTCACTTATGTTCTAAGAGTTTAAATTAAAAGTTTTTTATAATGCCTGAATGTCAATGAACTTTTGTAANTGAAAAATTGCAAACACTCTCTTATAATAATGAAAAAAGAAATTAAAAATAAAGCTTGGGCTAGATCACTCTAGTTGAAGCTTTATCATTTTCACATTTGAGAGTTGGCCACATAAATATAAGTTTTTATCATTCATTTAACGCTTTTGAACTTGCTCCATTATCATTACATTTCAATGTATCATGACCCACGCACATCATCCAAAGCATTCTCAAATAAATTTTTATATTACTTGTACTTTGTCAAAGTTTTCGGTGTTAATGACAAGAATTCACAATTAAATTCACCAGAATTATTTAGATTCATCATTATAGAGACTCGCATATTACTTGTTTTTTTTGTTAGGTTTTTTTTTTTGTGAAGTGGACATTTCTATCACTTGGGCTTCACCTATGTTCTAAGAGTTTAAATTAAAAGATTTTTACAATGTCTGAATGTCAATGAACTTTTGTAAATAATTGGAAATGAAAATAACTTTTCATGAAAAATCCTTATTACCATGAAGATTGTGATAAGATCCATAAAAGTCTAGTGTATGACACAACAAATTAAATTTGATTACTTAACCAAGAGGTAAGTACAAGAGCATAGATGGTATAAGACTTGAAGTAGAGTTAAAATTATCAAAGTGCTCAATTACAATTGATCTAATTCTCCTTCTAGTATGAACACGGTCTAACTACGATAGAATCATGATATATTCTTATATATCTCAAGTCTAGAAATTAACTCCTAAAAAAATTTGTAATTGAATTTCAATAAAACACTTCCCAAAAGAGATTAGATCATAGTTTACATACCCACCAATCCTTAAAGGTTAAAAGCTTTTCGTACAAGTTCTATATTAATCAATCACAAAAGGAAACAAAAGGAATTAATAAACTTTTCAGGGTTTGTATGATTTTCATCTTCTTTTGGGCTCACTGCAACTCACACTCTAATTCAAGGCATCAATTTTCTAGCCAAGCAACTTTTCTCTAAAGGTTAGCCTACGACCCTCTGCTAGATTGGTCCCTTTTTTAGTAGCTCACTTCCACTTTATTATTTTGTCATAACACTTTATGAAACTCCAACACTGCTTTATGATGAGAGTTTTATCATCTTTAATTTTTTTTTTTGTCGAGTTCTCTCTCCATATCACTTATTTTTTATCTTTTCTTAAAGACATCACTTAATTTTCTTCTAAAGGTCCTTGCCTGAGAGTAAAAAAATGTCATATTATAACTTAAGCCTACATAATAGCAAATGATGACCACCCTTATCCATTTGCATAATCATCTTCTAAAGTGAAAATGAGCTAACGATCAGTCTGACTAAGTAGGCAACATGTAGCACCTCATATGTTTGCTCGAACTAGTCCAAAGAGAGATCAACTTGAGCTACCGAACTATCATTATCCAAACTTATGATATACTCACTTTTATAATATAAACCTTGAGTCTTTCCAGCTGAATTTGTTTTTAGTGGAGTGACTAGCTTTATCCCTCTTGAGGGCAGGGTTACCATCAATACTTGAAGCTTCTGTGATTGTCTTTCCTTTTCACTTATGGATATACTCTTACTTCCCTGATGCGGTGACCACTATGAATTTTTTCTCCCTTTGTTTAATAGCCTTCTTAGTATTCAATGCAATGGCCTTAATCATAGAAGGCCGAATTTCTTGGGCAGCATCCTCGACCACTGAGGGCTTCATATCCTTAGTTCTAGATGGTCCAACTTAATGCCTAACACTCTGTAGAGCGGCGTCCTAAATTGTTATTGAACTCGTCACTTCTTTTTGAAAACATTAAAAAAACATTTTCCTGGTATAATTATGAGTTTATCGATTCCCTCCTTTTAAAGAACTACTTCAAAAGGAGATATAACAACTACGTACTTAGACAAACATGAGNTGCTATACGTGAGGATATAAGCATTAATCTTGGACCACTTGAAGAGCTGTCCAACTTGTATAAGGCAGACCTGCTACTCTGTGAATCAGGGGGAGGTGCGCACCGCCACTCATTTATTTCTTCTGACAAACTATAGTTCTGGTCATGAATTCAAAAAAATAGACCGAGCCTGCAGAAGCACTAGCATCCGTCTAAACAAAGTGAAAATCAACATCACAAGTCACATTTATTTTCCATGAATTTGGATGAAGATTAAAGTGATTTACCATATTGTTCTGCTTGTAAATTGTCCTTAAAGAATGAGAAAAATGATATCCTTACATTTTTGTGTACTCGTTTATTTCTTCTAAGTAAGAGCTTTGGGCGTGAATACAAGAAAAAGACCAAGTCCTTAGAAGCGCCAGGGATACCATTCTATGGCTCCAAGCAAGTGTGAATGAATACAAAAGGGAGTTGGGAAAGTTGTAGGGGTATGGATGGCTGCAAACGGGAAGCTGAAAACAGCTGTGTTTCCTGCTGCAAACAGCAGATGACAGCTATTTTGATGGCTATCTGAATGCAAACAGCAATAGGAACCCACCACCTATTCCCGGGCAAGCTACAAACACACCACTTGCAAAAGGAAGATGGTACAACACTCAAAAAGCAAAAAATCAAAGGAAATCTCTTAAAGTTCATACAATCAGCAAAATTGAAATCCAAATAGTCACTATACAACGTATATAAAAGTCTACTAATAGGAAAAAACTTAATTAGAAAATAAGAAATCAGGAAATTAGGCAATAAATGAAGAAAATAAAGAAAAATATGCTGAAATAGGGATATCGGGCTGTTGTCAATCTTGTGATCACGGGAGCTCCATAATTGCGGGATCGAGGGAGCTGGCCTGTGGATCTCCCACGTCTATTATAGGATCACATCCCATGTCATTCTCTCTGGGTATGAGGAGCTTCGCCTTATTCTCATGAAGCTTTTGGACTTAACATACTACAAGGTGATTGCCTTGCTGTGCTTGAGGCAACTCTACTACAAAATTTTTGCTANCCCATGAAGCTTTTGGACTTGACATACTACAAGGTGATTGCCTTGCTGTGCTTGAGGCAACTCTACTACAAAATTTTTGCTCTCATTCTAGGCAACTTTGAAACACATTTACCATTCTAAAGTCTGCTATGATATAATAAACAAATATCTCTTTTTGACACAACTAAGGCTGGAACAGCGCATGGAGTGGTTGTTGTTTCTCCACCTTCGAAATTCAAGCCTGTACATTTAGTAAGGATCAATACGATTGTAGCTTCACATCATTACTAATAGATCTCAGGCTCTCAAGATACTTCACTACTGTGTATTCTTCCAGTTACATGAACTTATATTTCAGCATGAATTGATCAAATTCAGTTGTTTANACACAACTAAGGCTGGAACAGCGCATGGAGTGGTTGTTGTTTCTCCACCTTCGAAATTCAAGCCTGTACATTGAGTAAGGATCAATAGGATTGTAGCTTCACATCATTACTAATAGATCTCAGTCTCTCAAGATACCTCACTACTGTGTATTCTTCCGGTTCCATGAACTTATATTTCATCATGAGTTGATCAAATCCAATTATTTACTCCATAGAAAAATCTCTAGGGCAGAATTTGTGGAGTTTTATGAACATATTTTGTTTGCGATGTGTGGGAAGGTATTTGTGTTGCTTCTCCTATTTCATTTTAGACACAGTAGTGATTTTGCTTTTTCCCTCACGCAGGCATAGGTGTTTTAAAATTTTTCATCATCGAGATGCATTCTTCTTTGGGGGTGGCTGCAGTTTTTAAAAATGTTATTATATAATTTTGATGGAGAAAATANTGGAGTTTTATGAACATATTTTGTTTGCGATGTGGGGGAAGGTATTTGTGCTGCTTCTCCTATTTCATTTTAACCCAGTAGTGATTTTACTTTTTCTCTCATGCTGGCATAGCTGTTTCAAAATTTTTCATCATCGAGATGCATTCTTCTTTAGCTTAGGATCTGTTTGGGATGGTTGCGGCTTTTTAAAAGGTTACTATATAATTTTGATGGAGAAAATAACTTTTTAAAAAGTTACGGTGGAAATTATAAATATATATATTTTTTTTCAAAAAATCAGATATCGGCTTTCTTACAACCACTGTATTTTAACAAGTCAGATTGAAAAAAGTAGCTCCTTGCCACAAAAATTTCTAGAAAACAACAAGAAAATAGTTCCCCTAACTAAGCTGTGGCTTATGTTTACGTGAATACCATTCTTGTGCAGATAACTTGGCTGCTAATTTCAGTAGAGAGTTAGCAGATTATATTATATATATAATTGATGTTTCTGGTGGTGATAAAATACCTAGAAAAGGGGGCCCAGGAATAACCCAAGCGGATCTTTTGGTATGTTTCAGCGAATTTCATCGTATTCTTCATTCAATATTATCCTTACTTTTCTAGTGCCCTGTTGTTGGCCTCATCTTCTCAAGCNGAGAGAGAGAGAGAGAGAGAGAGAGAGAGAGAGAGGCAAGCGATGGGTCTTCATTTTCGCTCTGCTAGGGTTTCCGCTCATGGCGAAACCTAGCTCGAAACAGATGTCTGTTTTTTTCGCTCGTTTTGATCCTTTGTCTTCATCTTCGTCAACAGCTTTGGCTGGCGGAAGAGCTCCTGTCATCTGCATCGTCTGCTTCGAGCCTGCTCGTCTATCGCGTCGTCTGCGGAGCTTTGCGCTGCAGTTCCGTTTTCGAGCTGCTCATCTGCTTCGTCAAGGCCGATAGACTGCTACGCCACAGTTTTCTGTTATACCTACTCAGATGCTCGCGTCGTTCGTAGGCAGCAGTCGGCAAACTGCGTCATTTGTTGCAGTGCTTGTGCAAAGCAAGCTAATGGCCTCAAGATTTTCCTACGTTGCCGCCGTCACCGGTGATAACCCCGCCAAACCCTCCTATGCTACAGTGGTTCACAAACACAACTCCTCTTTCCACCTCGCATAAAGTCTGACATTCCCGCAGATGTACCATGATTCTGTTGCAGGACATGAAAATTGCAATCTCATAAAAAAAGTAGAGAAAAAGGCGGGCAAACCAGCAATTTTCTTTTTTGACGCTGAAATTTCAACTCGTGTAGGAAAATACAAATTTACACAAGTTGGAAAGTTCCAATTAGGTTGCCCTAATATGGAGATTATCATGAAGGTTTTTGAAGATTTCAAACTGGTTGGGGATTGACATGTGGGTTATTTCGACGGAAGACATGTTATGATACATCTGAGCATGTAAGAATATTATAAAAAGATTTTCTCAAACAAATTCATCACAATTGAGGGCAAAACCTATGAAATTGCTCAAATGAACCCCTAATTTTGATCCCAATAAAAAACCCCCAATTGCGTCTATCTGGTTCTCATTACCTGAACTGAAGCTTCAATTCTTTGACATACCTATCTTATATGCAATTGAGACTATTCTTGGAAAACTTTTACAGGTAGTCTTACCTACAGTTCATTTATCAAGACCCTTTATTATAAGGATTTTAATTGAAAAAGATATTACACTACCAGATATAGAAGAAGTTTGGTTTGGCTCTACTCACAATGGTTATTGGCAAAAAATCATTATGGAACAAAAACCTTACTACTGCAAGCACAGCAAGATGTTTGGACACCCGTAGGGAATTTATTATAAATTGTACCCACAGTTGAGAACCAATAGTCAAAAACAGAAACATGCTATTAGTGCACCCCACATGCCTGGAAGCGCTCACAACAAACCTGATGACAACTAACCTGAGGAGGGAATCACCACAAGACAGGAGTTAGTGTCTGCCTCTGGGATCCCTTCTCCTGACCATACTACAACAGATAATGTTCGAATTGAAAATCAGGATAGTCCCGCAGCTCCTATTCAAGAAGCATCAGGTGTAGAGGTGATAATTCACACTTCAAATACATTGGAACCTATCGTTGTGGAAACGACTGCATTTCCTTCTAGTACGGTTCTAATATCTAATCAGACCGGGTATCACATGATCCTGTCTTCAGATGAAGAATGGCAGGTTCACACTTCTTGACGGAAGAAGGCTAGGGGTACACTCCAACTTGGAAACTTAAATGGATGATACTTTGGTTACTTCTGGCAATGACACGACTCTTCAAAGTTTGTTATTTGGCTCCGCTCTTAAAACTAGAGGAAGAGACGAGACTAAACTGACTAGTCCCTAGCTACTTTTTTTTCTGCATGGTTTTAATTTGTTTTACTTTTTTATTGAGTCTATCTGTATCTTTTTGTTGGGGTATTATTGTACTTAGTATCGTATGGGTATGGTGCCTCTATTGGGTCCTCTCATACAACTTTTATGTATTATTTCTTTTTCNAAATCCGCTTGTAGCTTGTTATCTTTGATTTTATTTAGCATTATGTGTAATTTTTATAAATAAAACTGTTTGTGTTGTTCTTGAGCCAATTCGAGTCGGTCAGTGTATAGCTCGAAATGGGCTAAAAAAAATTTGATAAAAATATTTGACTCATAACTCGACCCGTTTATTTCGATCCGATTTTTATCCAAGCTAAAATTTGAATCAATTTTCGAGCAATTAATTATATTCGAGCTGAATTCACAGCCTTATGCATGTTTCAACTTCTTACTTTTTTCTCGTCTGTTTCAAGTTGGAATGGTCTTCTCTTTCTTGCATTGTGATCCCATCGATGCCTTTCTAGCAAGTTCAAGTCGTGGCTTTGTGAGGGTTTTGGGTAGGAGGGGAAGGCATAGGAATTTGATTTAGGGTTTGTTTGGGGCAGCTTATTGGTGCGGGCGGCGTTTTGAAAACGCCGCGGTACCGTTTGATTCCCGCGTTCGGGCGGCTTATCCCGAAACAACGTTTGGGGATCCTTAATAGGTGCGGACGCAGGATTGACCCCGCGTCTTCATTTCGCGTTCGGGTGAAATTTCCTCTGGTGTCCTTATTCTCTCCGACTCCTACCTCGCTGATCTCAAGCCCTAGCTTGATCGATCTCGCGAGGCCTACTTCTCTCCGAGTCGTCCCTCGCCAATCTCTCGCGTTTGAATTTCTTTCCTCCCGTGCCTTTCGTCTCCTCCCCTGGAATCCTTGTTCCAAGCCTCCTCTCCGCTGCTGCGAGACCCATTTCGACAACGACTTCTCGCAGGATCGATGCACACGGTGTTGGTGGCCGAGGCGGGTGGTTCCCGTGCTTCTATAGCGTGATGCTCAGGAGTTCCATTTGCGAAGGGGGACGCGTTCGGATGGATCCCAACAAGATCAGTATGTCCGTTAGATGGAAGCGAGGGCAGCGGTGGTGGGAGGGTGGTGGATGAGGAGTTTCTCGATCGGTATGTGCCGCATGGGGTTGTGCATCATCATAGAATGCGAGGATTGATGGAGTCGATGAGAACTGTTGGGCTTGGAGAATTCCAATGCTCATAGGTGACTCGTCTTTTTTTCTAGCATTATTATTATTAGGGTTATTGTTAAAAGAAAGAGAAATGAGTGGTCGTTTCTTAACCTAATTGGTGGCCTCGTCAAGGAGTCTCATACCCAGCGCCATCATTTGAAGCCTATTATATGCTGTATCGCGTGCAAGGAGGAAACACAACATCAAGAAGGAGCCTCGCATGTGGCATCATTGTTTTTCTTACTCAATAATTTGAAAGTAGGGTGAGTACATATACTCTTAAATTATAGTAATACTTTGTTTCTTCTAAGTCTGATTCGCTCTATGACTTGCTTAGATATATTTTACTGGCTTTTTAAGTATAGTTGATCATATTGAATGTTTGTCACTTGATATTTGCATATTATTTAAATGCATAATTCAGGTTATTTAATTATATTAAAGAAAATAAGAATAAGATTTATTATTTTGATGGTTGTATATGCATGTTTGATTATGATGGAGTTACTCTTTTATGGTATTAGCGATAGAACATTAAGGCACTCGTGCACGTAAATTGAAAATGATATTGATATTAAAGTACCTTAAATTGTATAATTTTTAGACTGCTCATGTGCCGGATGTATACAAATTAAAAGTTATTGATATTTAAATGATAAAATAAGATATAATGAAAGTTTAAAATCACCTTGAATGATTATATTAGATAGTACAAACCGTCAAATATTCTTATATTTTTTATGCTGTTTAATTGTCATGCATATTGTCTCTTTTTTCATTGAATTACTATAATTTAGGAGTACAAACATTCAGTAGCTTTGTTTAGTTTATTGTTTTTGTAACTAACTTTGTAAGTTTAATTAATTGATAAATGAGAGATAGATGAGAAAATGTTTCTATATGATGGGGACAACTAGAAATGAGTTAAAATTTAATTATATTGCTTTAATTAATATTTTTAGTGGCTCTTTCATTTGTTAAATGTTAGTTATATAAAATATATATAGAAAATTTTTAATTTTTACCATTCGACCGTCTGTTCTCACCTTGGTTAACTTCAAGTCCCAGGTTGGGTCGTGACGTCTTGTCTCCCTGAATGTGTTTTATGAACAATGTGTGATCAGCTTGATTTTGAGAATATCCATTGGATTTCAGTTTTAACAAACCATTCAAACCACATCTTTGGTGATTGTTTATGCCCATAGAGAGACTTTCTGGGTTTACACACAAGATATTTGTTGGGATCATTCTTTATTCCTAGTGGTATTTCCATGTAAACTTCTTCCTCTAGATCCCCATTCAAAAAGACATTTTTTTTATGTTAAGTAGATGCAGTGCCCATTTCTTGTTAACTGCTACTGAGAGAAGAATTTAATAGTATTTTGTTTGGCAACTGGTGTGAAGGCCTCCTGATAGTCAATTCATATGTATGTGTGAAACCTTTAGCAACAAATCTAACTTTATCCCAGCAGTCTCATCAACTTTGTATTTTATATTGAATACTCATTTATATTCAATGAGGAATTTTAATAAGAGTCCATGTCTTATTGTGCTTTAGCTTTTGAATCTCTTTTTCCACTGCTTTTCTCCATTTTAGATTTTTGAAGAGCTTCATGAATGAATTTAGGAATTTGCATTTTCTCAAAATTAGATATAAACACTCTATAGGCTGAGGATAGCTTTTCATAAGTTACGTACTCCTAAATTGGGTATCTCATCATAAGAGAAAGGCGATAACTCATGAGTACTAGACTCCTCACGACCCAAAATTTTAGGTGAATGTCGACTGAGTTTTTGTTGGAGCAAGTTTGTCTCTGTAAGTTGTCTTCCATTTGCTCAAGGTTTTCCTTCCTCCTTGCCTAGAAGTTTTGAAATGTCCTTTAAAAAAGAAAAAGATTGAGATGTTTTTTGAGGAGAGGGCGCACTTCAGCTAGGATGAGGAATGCGTTACGCTGAGACAATGAGGCCAAAGTCTCATTGCGATTTTATAAAAACTGTTGAGGCTGGGCTCAAAGCGCACTCATATTATGCAATTTTAAACGCAACTCATACCCATGAGGGGCTCACCTCAGATTGTGCAATTATCAAGAAGGCGCACATTTCCTTGATCTTAGGTTCTTTTGAAATTTTAAGGGTTGCTATCTAAGTCCAGAGAGAGAGCTTATAACTTTTTAAATTGGTTGAGATTGGTTTGCATAATGTTAAAGGGAATAAGAATATTGGGCTATTCTCCCACACAGATAAAGCATAAATGACACCACTCTGCACAGAGAAAAGAAAAAAAAATTGTACGTGTTCATTGATGTCATTTTTTAATTATAAAAATTACCGTTCTGTTGCTGCTAATACTGAGGATTTTTTTTTTTTTTCTGGTTTTCATTTTAAACCGAGAAAAAAATCATCTTCACATAATTGCTTTTTTAGTTGATTTTCGATTATTTCATACTGCAAATATTTGCAGCTAAGCATGCAATTTATCACTTCTTTTTTTTCCCCTGATGTCTCTGGTACAGGTGAAACATGGAGTTGGAGTAGGGGAGATTGTGAGCCATGTCATAGGAGCATGGGAGCAATCAACGGGGACGAAGCGACGTTAATATGAATATGAAAAGAAGGCTGTAAGCCATAATCATGTTTTATGCATTTCTGCTTATTCATGTAGATTTACAATAATGATGCAGATTCTTTCACTTTTTAAGCGCTTGCATTATTTACTGCTTTAACCTCAAAGAGTTTTAGGCTGTTAGCTGTTGTTCATTGATAGATCCTTTCTTATGCTATATTGTACTTTTCAAAAGCTCAAAAAATGTTCTCATTTTGAATCTCTTCGAGATTGTTGAAGAATATTTCAAGTTGATAGAAACTTCTTAAAACTTATCCCATGTTAAGAAATTGATTTGCAAGTATGTTTGATTCTCTTATCTCATCTACTGACCCGAGTTACTTGACCTATTGCTTGTGCAATTAGATTTTGGTCCTTTTGAACTGATATCTAAATTCTAGATTTTTCAATCCACACATAACGTAACAAATGCTTGGTCACAGTTTAGTATGATATGAAAATAATTAAACATACTCTGAGACAAGACTTTTAGCATTTATGTAATTTGGTCAAGAACATCCTCTCATACATTCATGGGGAAAACATACAACATATAATTCAATATTAAATATTGGTTAGTACTGCAGAATTAAAAAGAGTAACGAACTTGGCCATTTTCTTCTCATAATTAAAAAGAGTAACCTTGTTTGAAGAATAAAGAGTAAATTTCTGGAAAAATTATTCCGTACGGATTGGCCACCGCACGCAAGCTGCGTGCGGTGGCAGATCCGGACCGTAAATCAGGTGATCTACGGTCCTGATGTATTTCGGTGGGCCCCACCTAAAATTTTTTATTTTTATTTTTTAAAAACTGAAATAATCCTGACCGTAGATCACTGTGATCTACGGCCAGGATCGGACACCGCATGCAGAGATGCATGCGGTGTCCGTATGCAATAATTTCTCAAACTTCTGCTGGATTGGCTGAGCGCATTAATGAAGGCATGTACATTTGCCACTAAGATTTCATTTGATTAGTAGATGCTAGAAAACCAAATTTGAAAAGCACTAAAATTTATCAGTTCCAACATCTGATGCAGTCAGAAATCAAACAAATATCCTTCAAATCCCTCAAATATATAACACAAAATCATCATTTTCCAAAATAGAATTTCAATCTGCAACCAAATAAGTGAAAATTCAGTACTGAAAGTGCAGGAGTTGCATGTAAAATCTGTTCTATGCTCTTCTTTCTTCTTAGCTATATATTTTCTTCTTGTTCTTTTATTTAAATAATTCTACTTATTCTGCAGTTAGGACTTATGATTAATAGTTTCTAGATGGAACTCTGTGGGTCAGTTTCCATCTTGCGGACACAATCATAGCTTAGATAGAGCGTTTGTGAGGGATGTGGTGGCAATGAAGAATTGTAGATTTGACTTTAGTGTGACAGCAGATCCTCCATCATGCAGCCCACATGCTTCCCTTCAGCTAGTAGGGCTTACAGTCATCTTATATTTATGAAAAGGTGAACCGAAGTTCTGAGAAATAAAAAATTAAAATTGAAAATTAAAACAAACAAAAACATTTAAACTTTGCTTTTAACATTTATACCACCCAAATCTATTGTACACAATTTTATGTTTTGAAAGGTGAAGTGCACTTTTTCATTTATAGGTAAAATGATATATATATGTAAAAATTGAAATTTAGGTATTTAGATTATATGATAAATAGGAATTGAATGGTACATATGTAAATTTTCCAAACATATGTCAGTCATCATAGCTTTGTCTTTTCAGCTTGCTGCCCACATGGTTTTTATATTTCTGAAAGGGTGCTTAGGTCTGAAGTTTTAGGAGGCAAGTTTGGATGCAATATAAGTGAAGGAAATGATTAAAATATCAAATAATTTATGCATTGATTATAAATCTCAGCCTAATGGTTTGCAATAAGATAAGTTAGGATCAAGCAAGCTCATAACCAACATTTTTTAAGGGAAAATTTTGGTAATATTCATACAAATTTCAAAAAAATTCTTTTCTTCCCTACTACATGTTTGCCAACTAAAGTTTTGAAAATGCATTAAATTGAAGAAATAGATACTCAAATTTCGATGGTTCAGGGTCTGTTTAGTATTGTTGTCGTTTTTTTTTTAAGATGATTGTAAAATTGTGGCGGTGAAATAAATTTCTACGAAAGTTATGCGCTGGCAGTTATAATATATATATAAATTCAGATGATAGCTTTCTTACAGCCACCGCACTTTAACATGTTAGGTTGAAAAAAATACTTTCCAACCATAAATTTTTTTGAAAAGTATGAAACTTTGGCGGTGATTCGAAATGCAAAACAGACAAAAAATATGTCAAACAGACTCTCAGTTGGAGTTGATTTTGATAATGTAATAAATAGTTAAATTATTTTAATATGGTTTAAATAATATAATAATGATAGTATCATTAATTTACAATATAATATTTTAATTTGAGACATTTTATTCTTGAACATTTGAAAAATAATTTTAAACTGCAGAAGAACGATTAATTGATCCAAATAGACCTCAAATGTCTGACATAAAAGAAAGTTGTCTGTGTTCTCCAAAAAGCTGCACCGTTGAGTCTATCTGTGGGGGCTGCCAAAAAGTTGTGGTTTGATTTTTTTTTTTTTATAAAAAATTGCAATAGCTTCTGTAGTATTTTGAACAACAATTTTTTATGCAGCAGTTTCAAAGCTACTTCTTCAAACAGTTGCAACTACCCCAAACAGACCCTATGGATCCAAAACTCCCATTCCCTCTATATGATTATTGTTCTTTACTTTCAGTTTTTTTTTTCTTGATCTAATGTAACAAGAAATAAAAATAATATCCCAATATCCCTTATGCTTAATTACAATGTAAATTAATTAATGTCCTTATCTATATATGATACATAAGTCACCAACCCTTGGGAACACTAAAAATCCTTAAAAAAAATAAAACAAAACTAAAAAAAAAAAAATCCAATCCTTAAATCTCTNTTTTCTTACAGCCACCACACTTTAACATGTTAGGTTGAAAAAAATACTTTCCAACCATAAAATTTTTTGAAAAGTATAAAACTTTGGCGGTGATTCGAAACACTAAACAGACAAAAAATATGTCAAACGGACTCAGTTGGAGTTGATTTTGATAATGTAAGGTTTGAATAATATAATAATAGTAGTATCATTAATTTAAAATATAATATTTTAATTTGAGACATTTTATTCTTGAACATTTGAAAAATAATTTTAAACTGCAGAAGAACGATCAATTGATCCAAATAGACATCAAATGTCTGACATAAAAGAAATCGTGCTGCTGCTAGATCGATGCTTCAAATTTTGTATGAAAAGCAAACCTTATTGTAGATTTGGCAAATCAGCTCAAAAGCAGCTGGTCATGCATATAAATAACTTTGCTTAAGGCTATCAAAGTGTTCGAGGCTGCGATGTGGTGTTGCATTGCAATTTTTTATATTTGGCAAAATTGTGTTTTGTCTGTGTTCTCCAAAAAGCTGCAGCGTTATGTCTATCTGCGGGGGGCTGCCAAAAAGTTGTGTTTTGATTTTTTTTTTTATTTTTTAAATTGTAATATCTTATGTAGTTTTTTGAACAACAATTTTTTATGTAGCAGTTTCACAGCTACTTCTTCAAACAGCTGCAGCGGTCCCAAACAGACTCTACGGATCCAAAACTCTCATTCCCTCTATATGATTATCGTTCTTTACTTTCAGTATTTTTTTTTTCTTTATCTAAATGCAACAAGAAATAAAAATAATATCCCAATATCCCTTATGCTTAATTACAATGTAAATTAATTAATGTCCTTATCTATATATGAGACATAAGGCACCAACCCTTGGTAACACTAAAAATCCTTAAAAAAAAATAAAACAAAACTAAAAAAAAAAATCCAATCCTTAGGTCTCATCTCCAGACCGAAACTCTTCAAACAACACTCCAGTTTCTTCTCCTAACTAGTGAAATTCTCATCATCCCATCCATCCAGTATNACCGAAACTCTTCAAACAACACTCCAGTTTCTTCTCCTAACTAGTAAAATTCTCATCATCCCATCCATCCAGTATGCTTTAAGATTCGTGCAGCTTGATTGATGGATGGTCTGTAATGCTTCTCTGACATTTAAAGCAAATCCTGCTGAATTTCTTCTGCCTTCTCAAAGCCAATACAATGGAAGAGAGAGAGAGAGAGAGAAGCTAAAGCATGATGGAGGATGGCAAATCTTTGTGGTTAGTGTGTTGTGGAGATCTGCTAATCTGAACATCAGTGGGAGAGATTTGTTCATCTCCCAAAATCACTCCTTGCTTCTTTATATAATCCCATCTGTCTTGCAGAAGATAGATAAAAGAAAAGATCACTAATTGGGCAGCCAAGAGAAGCTTCCAAATCCTCAAGCTTTCTGAACTCTTCTTCTCATACGCATTCAACCCAAAGTATATGTTTATGATACCTATGATGGAAATCACAGTCCCAAAAAGCCAGTGGATTGTGTACCATATGCTCCTAAGCTTCACTCCTCTGACAAAATGAAGTAAAAATACTTTAGATTGAGATTAGAAGGTGATTAGGCATAAGATTATTAAGAAGGCAAGACATAATTTATTTTGTATTATGCTGATATTTAGTTGTTAAATAGTTGGTAAAAACTTGGATTATGTTAGTGGAGAATTTATTAAGTTATTGCCAGTGATTAGTTGAATTGTTAAAATAGGTAAGATAAAAAAAAAGGACTAAAAATAATCACATAATCCCCTCTATTTATTATTTCAGAAATTTTACAATTCTTATATATTCACAAAGTTTAATTAACACCTAAATAATTTTAATCTTTATATTTTTACACTTTAGTGACATAAACCTATGAGTTTTAAAGAGCTAATAATAGTCCTAGTTTTGATGTGATGTTCAGGATTTAGAATAAAATACATGTAACAAAATATTTGGGCCTCTCATTATATATTTGGCATATATATAAAGGAATGACCAGAGGTTATTATAGCAGTCTCTAGCTATCCTTAATATGTCTAACAATTCGAGTACCACCTTCTTAAGGGCAACTATGTAATAAGGGAATCGAACCTCCGACCTGAGGGGTCTTATATCGTGGATGCGAACCAAAAGTCCGGGGTAAGCGACACACATAGATATATATATGGATAGAGAGAGAGAGAGAGAGAGAGAGAGAGAGAGAGAGAGAGTAAATCTACCTGTGGGGCCTAAGGAAACCGATCAATGGTTGTACCAATATTAAACCATATAGTCCCAAACCCATCCTTTGATGCGTGTTACTAAAAGAATTATCAAAATTCCTTACAGAGAGAACCGCAGCTCCTGTTGCAAGAAGGACCGCAGCCATCTGCCAGCCAAATATATCACAAAAAATTATCTATTAATTTTAAGCTTTAAAAATTTGCATTAAATATATATATATATATATCATTTTGTGAACCTCTTTATTTAAAACATCACATTATTTCTTAAAACATCTTATTTCCACAGATACATAGTGAAATTAAGAGTATACCAACCTGCAACACAACATGAGATAAAAATATAATTTTAAGCCTTCTGCCGCATTGAACCCTGCTAGAAATCCTAATTATGAGTATTCCAACAGGCATTAAGAATCCGATGGAAGCCCATAGAAGAAAAGCATGGAGTTTTACTTGAAAGTTGAGTTCAGAACTGAACTGCAAATCAACAGCAAAACTCATCAGAGAAACATAAAATCATGATTGTAAGCCTTAATAGCTTAAACAAAGAAGATTATATAGGATCACCTTCTGTGATGAATGATGAACTGGAGTTGATTTCAGCATTCTTCTTCTTAATCCAAGCTTGCAGCAGATAAATAAATCTAGAAGTATATGATAACTAATATGATTTAAAATCATAATACAAATGGAAAAAACTGAAGGGAAGAGAAGAAGTGGAGAACTTGGAGGGGGGATAGAGGCATTTAAATATGGAGAAAGATTGGGTTAATAAAAGGTGTAGGAAAATGAGTGTGGACATGCAATGGGAATTTGTGGTTGCAGAGAGCACAAATGCAAAGGTGGATGTCCTCTCTGCTTAAATAGATATTCTGTATCTGTTAGTCAGAGTAATGGGGCAGAGTAATGGGGCAAAAAGAGAGGAAAGTGAGAGTGCTAGTGGGGTGCAGGATAGAGTTCGTTTGAGTAATCACTACTGGAGAGTAATATTTATATACATACCATATTCTATTTATTTAGATTTGTAAGAACTAAATTTATTTTTTTAGGTTTATACCACAGAAATCTTCCTTATAACATTAAAGATATTACTATTGATACGCCATAAAAAAATTCTCATCATTCGGCAGGAATCTCGAGGAATGACATGAGTTTGAGATAAATTTTTAGCAAGAAATATTAAAATTCTAATAAAAAGTCATCCTGAGCTCAGATTTCAGCAAACATATTGTCAAACTGACGGGCTCGATGAAACGGACCCAATGATGTCGAAATTAGTCTGATCAGAGTCAAATCAATTCATTAAACCACTCTTGAAAGTTTTTCGGACATAATTAGAATGTCAAATGAATGTCGAATCTAGCAAGCTTATAATCGAATCGATTGTCTCGACAAGACGAATCCAGCGAACCTACAATTGCTCAATTCTGATATCGTTAAGGCACTCAAATGTCCATGAAAAGTCGGTTAATCGAAATGAAGCTCTCTGAACTCCCCAATTCAAGTGATTCATATTAATATATTAATAAAACTCGTAACACTATAAATAGAACCCCACCCCTCTCACATGAGCGAGAGGAGAGCAAAAAGGATTGATAAAGAACCTGAATCTTTGCGGATGAGCCGAAGTCTAGCACCACTCCTATCACTATCGATCGTTGTCGATCGCTTGGACCACCGTGGACGGCTATCGTTTATCGCCGACCACTATTGAACATTGTCGATCGCCTTTAACCACCACCCGTCGGCCTCCACCCATCGCCATTAGCTGCGACCCACTTCTTAGAAAAAGATCATTCGCAGTCGTTGTTGTAATTCAGAAGACTTTGTAACTCTTTCCTACCTATGGTCTTAACTCTATAATCATTAACTTATAGTGAATTATTACAGCTGAGTTAGACTTTATGGTTTTTTCACTTTACGGATTTTTCACGTAAGAAATTTTAGTGTCACTACTGGTTGTTTTGTTTTATCTGAGTGTGTGTTGAATTCTTGCGCAACACTAAAAAATTAATTCAATACTCAACCACCATAAATTTTTTAGCACGCATCAACTATATTAATTTTAAAAATTAAAATACTCATTTTAATACATAGGTAGAATTGNATCAAGCAAAGCTCATAACCAACATTTTTTTAAGCGAAAATTTTGATAATATTCATACAAATTTCAAAAAAATTCTTTTCTTCTCTACTACATTAAATCGAAGAAATAGATACTCAAATTTCGATGGTTTAGGGTCTGTTTAGTATTGTTGTCGTTTTTTAAAAAGATGATTGTAAAATTGTGGCGGACAAATAAATTTCTACGAATGTTGTGATGACAATTATAATATATATATAAATTCAGATGATAGTTTTCTTACAGCCACCACACTTTAACATGTTAGGTTGAAAAAAATACTTTCCAACCATAAAATTTTTTGAAATGTATAAAACATTGGCGGTGATTTGAAACACAAAACAGACCAAAAAATATGTCAAACAGACTCTCAGTTGGAGTTGATTTTGATAATGTAATAAACAGTTAAATTATTTTAATATGGTTTGAATAATATAATAATGATAGTATCATTAATTTAAAATATAATATTTTAATTTGAGACATTTTATTCTTGAACATTTGAAAAATAATTTTAAACTGCAGAAGAACGATCAATTGATCCAAATAGACCTCAAATGTCTGACATAAAAGAAATCATGTTGCTGCTAGATCGATGCTTCAAATTTTGTATGAAAAGCATGTTGGTTCCAATTTACTGGATCGCTAAAGGACAAATCGAAAAATGAGATTGGACTTTTGGGAATTCTCTTTTTATTATTTTGAAGGAGTGAAAAAATACAAGTCTAGGTGTTTTACAATGCAACACAACACCTAATTTTATACTAACTAAGACATACCGAAACAAAACAGGAAACGTACATAATAAA
>JXCR01029392.1:155528-184812 GCA_002079205.1 Phalaenopsis hybrid cultivar | reverse complement strand
ATATATATATATATATATATATATATATATATATATATATATATATATATATATATATATATATATATATGGATTACAAATAAACCTCTATTTAAATAAATGAATTGCAATACTCATATGTTTCAATGCATCATGTTTGCTTCAAGCCATGTGGTAAAAATAAGGAAGTTAAAGCAAACATATGAAAAAAAAATTAAGAAAATGGCACATATAGTAAAAAAAAAAAGGAATTTTTCAATGTGAAAATTATCCCTTGCATAAGTTCCAAAATTACCCCCATCAACTATCATAATAACATTACAAAACACTTGTGGATACAATTAGTATGTTAGAGGTATAGATGATTAAAGATGATACTATGATTGAGACAACCTAGTCAAGCCATTTCTTCGTAGGACATAAATTAGTCGCCATAACTTAATAACTTCTAAGAAAAAATGAACATAAATGCTATCCTTTAAGGTTAATCAAATGTAGTGTCATTGCATTTGAATTTGCTTTGTCTTAGCATAATAAAATGGATTGTTTGTTAGATAAATAACGCTCTGGCTATAAAACTAAATCGTTTTTTTTTTCATATTTATTATTTTTTCTTCTAACTATGATTGCATCGTACCTTCTTATTTTTTGCCCCACTAATCAGAGTGGTATTATCTCTTGTAGATATGAATGAAACTCAACTAATCGTCGTATCACCTAAAGCATAAACACACTATATAGTAATTTAATTTCCCATCAATCTATCTAATAAAGTGAGCATTAACAAATTCTTGAAAGAGAGTAAAAGAAATTTCATATGGTTCATTGTGTTAATGAACCATTTTAATATTTAAACTTACATGTTGCTTTGAGGCACATGATATGTTTAGGTTGGTTGAATAAGAACTTAGGTTCAAAAAATAAGTCAAAAAATGACATTGAATCAGTTTTACAAGTAAGAGAGCACCAAAGTGTTTTTTTCCAATTTTTGAGACAACTTTTAAAAGCTTTTTTCATAACTATGGTTGAGAGAGTCACCCATAGATCCTTTTTAATTCCTCCACTAATTATGTCAAAAAGAGTAGACTTTATAGTGTGATAAAAGGGAAGAGACAACTTGCCACCTAATGTGTGCATAATTTCAACAAGAAAGAAAGAAGGAAGGATACAACCAACTTTGATGATAGTATTTACCTAATTAATTTAAAAAATAAGGCAAATAAAGCAATTTTGATTTTTGTGATATATTGAAGGCATCAATTGCCGGGCTTACATCATGCAATGATTATTTATATTATGACATTGAATGAAACTAAATCAAATCAAGGAATTAATTTTCTTAAAATAAAGAAAAAAATGGCATGCATTAATTTGATTCTATATTTCATAATGGCGAGCATTCAGTTGGTTTGGATGGATAGATTCTTAAACTGGTCAAACCAGTAGCAACTAAAATCTGACAAATCAAACAAAGTAAGATTTTGATGAAACTGTACTGATAAAATTGAAATTAGTATTGATTTGAACAAATCAGTTATGACCAAACAAAAATTTAGTTGTTAATTGGAGTCTGGTTATGAACACATATTATGAATTACATATCTTATATATAAATTATCAATTTAATTTAATGAGTCCTTCATTTAATTTTGATATTTTTTTTCAATTTTTTGATTTGTTCATCCAAATGAAATTAAACGAAATCAATAACCAAAAAACTGAATATTGAGATTTTAAAAATAAAAAATCAAAATAAATTTTAAAATTAAACCTAATCAATAGGACTTGATCGGTTCAGTTTAATTTTTTCCATGTTTTGACCAAATAATGCACACCCCTAAGATCTTATAATAGCAGAAGCCTCATGCATTAATTTTTTTCTTTTTTAAATTAAAAAAATAAATCTTGAGATTCATAATGATTGTATCATTTTTATATTTTTTGGNATCTCTCACCTATATATCAATATCCTTAAAAAAAAAAAAATAAACTCAAACATTTCTCTTGTCAAAACTATCCACAAAAGTTATCCAAATAATTTATAAGCCATAAATGATCCATCTTTTAACATAATTAACATCAAGGGGAGGAATACAATCTTTTCAAGGACAAGAAAAGCATCCAATTCCTTTTGAGTTAGGCCTCCACACAAATTGTTAGCACAAAAGGTCTCCTAACTATAAATTATTTTACTAACTAGCTTACTTAACATGTGATTATAGCTTTGACAAGTCCATATAATCCTATCTACAAAGTGTTTGAAAACAGTATAAATATGCCATAGCTATAGACTAGGAGTGATGATAATCATATAATCAGACGGTGGAAAAAAAGGAGAAGCAGACAATATTAGTTATTTCATGTAAGATTTGCAGAGGAGAAATTAATGGTATGCAGACCACAGAAACAAGAGATAAAGAAACACTAATGATGTGAAAGTGTAACAAACCTTTGTTAAATATATTCTGTATGTTTCCTTTTACTGTTGTAGGAAAGATGCAGAACTCATCTCTCCAGCTAGAAAGAGAAGCAAAGAAAAGAATAAAGAAAACAGTAGTTAGCTGCTTTAACAATCTTACCAAAGTGATCATTCTCTCTCTCTCTCTATCTCTATCACTCAAAATATTTAATTTTGGTCAATATTGAAAAGTATTGGCATGGCATAATTGGTTTGGTAATACTGCAAATAATAATGAGGAAAAAGAAGACATCTAATGCTTTGATGTTGGAGGCATCATGAGTTGGGAATGTTAGTGATTTGATTGTTATCTCAGTAAATGATGGAAGATAAATAATATAAGTTTTGTTTGACTCCCACGAAAGATTAGGAATTGTCCAAAGACAGGAGCAATATTCTGCATTTGGGAGCTGCATAAAGATTAGTTGGTCGGACATCTGCTTGTCAATTGTAAGCCCCCTCTGGACTGGTGTACGAAACCCCCAGAGTGCAGGTGTGGTACTCAAATTATTAGGCACATAGGAGATGAGGTCCGACCATTCCTTTGTAATATATATAGACACACACACGCACATATTATACAATGCTTGTGCATTTATATATCGAACATCTGAACTTTGATTTTTATGTTTAAAGCACTTTATACATGCAAGCAAACAATGTATATTTTACATTTTTATAGTTAGTAATAGAGATAATTTTGACGTGGTATGATAAATTTTAGCATTATAAATGTAAAAAATTAAAATTTTGGTGTTAGATATTTAAATGTATAAGAATTGTGTGGTCTGTGTTTGTGTGTCTAAATGTACATATATAGTTGAGTTTTAATAATACAAATATCTGACAACAATAAACTTAAGTATAATAAGTCATGACAAAATTAAATGTTCAAATCGTTGCAATTCCTGACGTGATGAAAGTAATACAACTGGATGCAAAGTTTGCAATTAGCTTATTATGGGTGCTAATTTTGGTTGATGATTTCGAGTTTGATACAAACTTGAACCGACTTGAATATACTCAAAATGAGTCCAACCTTATTATATGGGTCAAAATATTTGACTCGATCCCACCTAACCTGAAGTTGCCTCATCAAACCTATTTATTATATGAATAACGCAACACGACTCAATTAACACTAATTTAACATATTCAACCCAAATAACCTGATTTGAATATGCCTAACCCGAACACGAACCAAATACTAATTGAGTTATACCTGCAATTAATGCTCGTCCATACTTTAGAAGGAAAAAAAAATATTTATAATAATCAAAATAATAATTTATATTAATTTAGTTTCTAATATCATATTATTTTCAATTTTTTTAAGAAGGCAGATCTAGAGATCAATAGAATGTATTATTTTAAGGATTTGTTGAGTAAAAACCATGCTGATGCTACAGTTCTATTGTGCTAGAAACAGAAGTTGCATCTGTGAAAATAAATCAAAATTGAATCCTGAAAAATGAAGTAGGAAATCTGTAGAATCAACTGAAAGAAAAAACTACAAGATATTATGTTACGTGGCAGAGTTTATGACCTTGTAGCTTGTGAATGGGTAGAGAACCATGATCGTCCTTGAGTGCTTTATCTATTTTGGTAATATTGTAGGATACTTCCAGGGATTTTCCATGCTATAATGGCATGGATGATCCAACCGGGTGGATTTGTCGAGTGTAGCAATTTTTTAAGTTCCAAGGCACAGAGGAGGCAGAAAACTCCCCATGGCCGGTTATCACTTGGATATCAGATCATCCTCATTATTGGCTTCAAGCTAATAAATAGCCGAATAACCTTTGGATGGAATAGACAATAACCCATTGTTATGGAAAAGAAAATTACAATAGCATAATTCTAGCACTAATTTATTGAAAGGAAATAACATTAATGTAATTATTGATGGTAAGCATCAATCACTCCTATCCCATTTAATGAAATTATTGATGGTAAGCATTAATCACTTCCATCCCCTGATTCTTGGTCCCTGAAATATTACAAGACATTTTATCTCAAGATAAGGCTAATTTCATCATACATGCCATCTTGCTTTCATCAATCATGTATTATAACTCAATGCATCTAAATTACTAGATATTATGACTATATTTAAAATAAAAATACAAATAAATGTTAGATAACATAACTGAACTTCTAGACAAAAATGTCTATAGAATTTAATTGTATTATCTAATACATTAGTATTGAAGGATACTGAATAACTTGTGAAAATAGAGACAAGCACTACAAAATGGACCATAATATATTGACAATTCTAAAAGCAATTTTTACATTTTGGATTATTCAAGAAAGTATGCATGCATTATATGATACATTTTATTTTAACTTGGCATCATTAAAGGCATAAATTCTTTTCATAGAGAACAAAGGCATCCAAGTCTTTTTGAGTGGGCCACAATTCAAATTATGAGCTCAAGAGGTTCCCCAAGGCTCAAATTATTTTACTTTATACGCAATTATTGCCTTTGACAAGTGCACAGATAATCACGTCTACTAAGCAGTTAGAAGTAGTAGTGATGATGATCATATAATGTGACATGGAAGAAGAGAAAGAGGGAATTTACATGCATAACACCAAATTCTTATGTATTTACATATCTAATAACAGAACGTTACTTCTTACATTTATACCACCTGAATCTTTCATATCAAATCTAAAATACTGCTCTATTATAACTTAGAAAAATGAAATATACCTTTTCAAGCATAGATAATGTAACATATATGTAAAAATTGAAGTTTGTGCACATACAAAAAAAAATTGAATGGTTTGTATGTAAATCTTAAAAAAAATTAAAAAACAAAAAAAGGAAGTGAGGGAGACATTATAATTTATTTAATGTAAGATTTACTAACAATAAATTAACGGAATTTGGGCCACAGACACATGAAATAAAGAAAANCAACCATTACAAAATGGACCATAATATATTAACAATTCTAAAAGCAAATTTTACATTTTTGATTATTCAAGAGAGTATGCATGCATTATATGATACATCCTATTTTAACTTGGCATCATTAAAGGCATAAATTCTTTTCATAGAGAACAAAAGCATCCAAGTCTTTTTGAGTGGGCCACAAATCAAATTATGAGCTCAAGAGGTTCCCCAAGGCTCAAATTATCTTACTTTATACGTAATTATTGCTTGACAAGTGCACATATAATCACGCCTACTAAGCAGTTAGAAGTAGTAGTGATGATGATCATATAATGTGACATGGAAGAAGAAGAAGAGGGAATTTACATGCATAACACCAAATTCTTATGTATTTACATATCTAATAACAAAACATTACTTCTTACACTTATACCACCTGAATCTTTCATATCAAATCTAAAATACTGCTCTATTATAACTTACAAAAATGAAATATACCTTTTCAAGCATAGATAATGTAACATATATGTAAAAATTGAAGTTTGTGCACATACAAAAAAAAAATTGAATGGCTTGTATGCAAATCTTCAAAAAAAAAATTAAAAATAAAAAAAAAGGAAGTGAGGGAGACATTATAATTTATTTAATGTAAGGTTTACTAACAATAAATTAGCGGAATTTGGGCCACAGACACATGAAATAAAGAAAGCCTAATGATGTGAAGTGGCAACAACTAGGTTGTCAACCTCATATGGCACTTTAGTCTAATTTATTTTGTATGTTTTCTTTATCTGTTAAAATATATCTATCTTAGCTCTCAGGTACAAAGAGAAAGGGAGGAAGGAATAAAGAAAATTTTGTTAGCAGCTTTAATTATCTTTCCAAAGTGGAAAAAGCTCTCTTTTTATCCTTCTTTTCTTAAAGCATTCATTGCTCAAGATGAGAAGTTGGAATGGCATATAAGTATGATTGACCTAACAAAAGAAAAAAGGTCTACTTCATTGATGTTGGAGGAATCATGAGTTATATGGAGCAATTATGTTATCACAGTAAAAGATGGAAGAGAAATGTTAAGGATTGGCTTTGACTTTAGTTGATAGTTGTGTTATATTAATAAGTTTAGTAAATATGCAGCTGTGGTTATATGCAGTAATTATGTTGACTAATAAAAAAATTTAAAAAAATACAAAAAGAAAGAAAGAGAATTTAATTACACTGTTGTTCAAAGCGATGATGATAAAGATGGGGATATTAAAAGTAGAATTCAAGTTGGTTGGTTGAGTTGGAGGAATGCTTCAGGCCTTTTGTGTGATGGAAATGTTTCGCTTAGACTGAAAGGAAAATTTTATAAGATGGTGGTGAAACCTGCAATGCTCTATGGTGTTGAATGTTGGCCTTTAAAAGAGAAGCATAATACTATGTTAAGTGTTATCGAGATGAGAATGATTAGGTGGAGGAGTGTCTTTACACTTANAATCATGAGTTATATGGAGCAATTATGTTATCACAGTAAAAGATGGAAGAGAAATGTTAAGGATTGGCTTTGCCTTTAGTTGATGGTTGTGTTATATTAATAAGTTTAGTAAATATTCAGCGGCGGTTATATGCAGTAATTATGTTGACTAATAAAAAAAAATTTAAAAAATAAAAAAAGAAAGAAAGAGAAATTAGTTACACTGTTGTTCAAAACGATGGTGGTATAGATGGGGATATTAAAAGTAGAATTCAAGTTGGTTGGTTGAGTTGGAGGAATGCTTCAGGCCTTTTGTGTGATAGAAATGTTTCGCTTAGACTGAAAGGAAAATTTTATAACATGGTGGTGAGACCTGCAATCCTCTATGGTGTTGAATGTTGGCCTTTAAAAGAGAAGCATAATACTATGTTAAGTGTTATCGAGATGAGAATGATTAGGTGGATGAGTGTCTTTACACTTAGAGACAAAATGAGAAATGAATATATCCGTGATAGGGTTGGTGTAGCTCTAGTGACAGACAAAATTAGAGAGTCATCTTAAACGGTTTGGTCACATTAAACGTCGATAAGCTGATGATTCAATTAGAAGAGTAGATGTTTTAGATTCGACTTATGTTAAGAAAGACAGAGGTAAACCTAAGAAAACTTGGGCTTATTGTATAAAAAATGATCTTCNAGAGTCATCTTAAACGGTTTGGTCACATTAAACGTCGACAAGCTGATGATCCAATTAGAAGAGTAGATGTTTTAGATTCGACTTATGTTAAGAAAGACAGAGATAGACCTAAGAAAACTTGGGCTTATTGTATAAAAAATGGTCTTAATTTATTAGAACTAAATAAAAATATGACACTAAATAGAACGCAATGGAGAAAAATGATTCACCACGTAATGAGATGAAGGCTTTGTTGTTGTTGTTGTTGTCTTTGTGTGTGCGCGCGCGCGCGTGCGCATGTGCATACCACACAATTCTTATGTATTTACATTTGAAACATCTAAATTTTCATATGTCCACACACAAGCCTCATATATTTAATGTTACATCAAGAATACCATCATTACTAACTTTTTTAACTGAAATATAATTTTTCATGGATAGTTTTACGACACCAAAATGTTAAAAACATAAATATCAAGCCTTAGATGTTACATATGTTAATATATAGGAATTGTGTAATATGTATATAAATTTACTTTAGTTATTTATTAGGAGGGCATAAAGTTAGTAAAGATATTAGATGGACACAATACAAATCATAGACATAAGGTGTGTACAAGGCCAATTATATATATTAAATGTACCTGGATATGAAGAAATTCATCATAGCTACATCCACTGTAATTGGTGCTACAAGAAACCAAAATATATATTGCTTGAGTCAAGACCCTTTAAGAACTACTCGCACATGGCTTGACCAACATGTCATCAAAGTTATGTGAAATAGTATTTTCCAAAGGGTGACAAATTTGAATGCGACTTACTTGAAACATTAAAAATTCTAACTGAAGATCGAATCATCCAAGTCATCTGCAGTACAGAAATAGACCAATCTTTGCCTCAATAAAAGAGCAAAAGTTATAACAAGCTAAAAAAAACTTAAACAAAAGAGCCGATCATCATGTGACAAAAATCCATGAAAAGTGCATTAGGTGTTATATATATAACAATTACCATTCATGCAAAATAGAAGTGCCTTCCGTTTCTTATCTCCTTCATAGACAAACACAATCTTATGTTTTCTCTCATGTAATTGCTCATTTCTCGATTAGATTGTCTTACTGCACTAAGATCACAATGTTATAGTTGAACAGAGTGATTTAATCAATAATCATTCATTGATATTTTTATTGTAAATTTTTTATTGATATAAGTTATATTTGTTATTTAAACTTAGTCCCTTTAGCGGAAGTTATGATCAAAATATAAGTTTTAAAGTTCCAATAAAGTTCAAATCACAATATATTTGGTTCAAACTTTTATTTCAAAACTCAGTTTTAAATCAAATGGTAGAGAGCCCTAAGTTAGTACCTACTTCAAACTTATCCCATTAACCATGCACTCGATGTCATGATCCTGACCAGACTAATTATATTTGTTAGTTGTACTTTTTAAGAAGACAAGCAATAAGATCTCTTTTGCGGCTCAGAAGAACCTAGTGAGTACCTCCGCTGATGCTTTTCAGCATTCACGCAAGTTCTTCCAACCGAGCCGCCAAACTTACATTTTCATGCGTGTTCCTCCAACAAAGCTTGCTCATGCTCTCCGAGCTCTTTCACCGTCTTGCCCACACAAAAAAGCTTTCCTATCGAGGTCGCGAGTATCTATCCAGCTGCATCACTGAGCTCGAGGAGTAATCCTTTGCAACAAAAGAAGGAGACTCTGTTCCATCATCATCTATATGTATTTATTGATCGCCTGACATCCATTTTAGAGGTTCTTATTAGAAGCGGGTCTAGACATACTTGGTACAATACTGCCTATAGTATAATCTTTTATTTATTCTTTACAGCTTTGTGTGGGCACCTAAGTCTTATGATGTATAAATAGGAGGTAAAGAGGGATAAGCCAGGGTTCAGATCATTTGTTTTTTTTTCTTGACGCAGTTGAGAGAAAAATACCTTCTGAAATTCTCAGCTCCCTTTCACCTCCTTTACAAGATTGTCCCAAATTAGAAACAACCCTTAAACAATGAAAATAATTCTTTTTTTAAGTTGAAGATAATTTATGGTCGATCAAAATAAATTCTAACATATTTATTTTGTCATAAAAGCTAAGAAAGTTTAATCCAAAAATTATGCATATGAAAATATCATCATCCATAATAATTGAATATAATTGACAACGCCTTATTTCAATAAAGCGGTTCTCATGATATTAAAAGAAATGATAATGCATTTTCTTTTTTTTTCCCCACAAGCAAGTTGCGAAACCCCTTTAAGTACAAAGAGGATGAACTCTTAGACATTGAGATCCCTTTTAGTGTAATGATTGGAATTTCATCAAAAACTTCAAAANCAAAAATTATGCATCTGAAAATATCATCATCCATAATAATTGAATATAATTGACAACGCCTTATTTGAATAAGGCGGTTCTCATGATATTAAAAGAAATGATAATGCATTTTTTTTTTTCCCCGCAAGCAAGTTGTGAAACCCCTTTAAGTACAAAGAGGATGAACTCTTAGACATTGAGATCCCTTTTAGTGTAACGATTGGAATTTCATCAAAAACTTCAAAGTTAGGAATGTTCACGTTGGAGCACTCCTGAGTGACCTTCGAGAAGTTACACGAATGGGATAAAACCATGAGGCCATTAGACTAAAAACAGACAATATCCCGATGGGTGAGTTCGAGTAGTTACAAATGATATCATGAAGCCCCTTAAGTAGGATGAAGCTGAACTCTTAAACATCGAGGAGCCTTTTGGTGTAACGGTTGAAATTTCGATAAGATAAGAATTGACGTTTAAGTGTTAGATATCTAAATAGATAAAAATTTAGTATGCATGAAAATCTTCCACATATATATATATATATATATATATATATAGATATATCACCGTTCCAACAAATCTCAAAATAGCAGTGTAAAGGAGTTATAAACTTCTGCTCATTAAAATGAACGGATAAAAAATCAAGTGCATGAATCTTGAAGAAAAAAAAAGAGAGAATAACATTGGTATCAAAATAAAAAAAAATGAAAAGCTTTGTTATGCAAATAAAAAAAAAAGANTCTGCTCATTAAAATGAACGGATAAAAAATCAAGTGCATGAATCTTGAAGAAAAAAAAAGAGAGAATAACATAGGTATCAAAATAAAAAAAATGAAAAGCTTTGTTATGCAAATAAAAAAAAAGNATCTCAAAATAGCAGTGTAAAGGAGTTATAAACTTCTGCTCATTAAAATGAACGGATAAAAAATCAAGTGCACGAATCTTGAAGAAAAAAAAGAGAGAAAAACATATGTATCAAAATAAAAAAAATGAAAGCTTTGTTATGCAATTAAAAAAAAAAGAAAAAAAATATTAAAGTGAAATATCATCAAATTTTGCTTCCCACGCATAGGACTAATTTTCATATCATGTTCTTCCTCCACACACACACAGTGGACCTATAATTTCTGTTTATTCATTTGGCAGGTTTTTATATACAAAGCAAACAATTAAAATAAAAATAAATAAGAAATTCAGAAGATATATTCTACTTAGATCCTCATAAAAGTAATCTCTTTTAGGTTCGTGTAGCAGACTTCTTTTTTTCTTTTGAGGCTTCTCCTAGGTGGGAGGCTTTCATTCCTTCTCCAACAGCCATCGTATATTAAACTTGTCCACTTTATCTAAGGGGCATTTACATACATATCGCCCAATTCATATGTACTTACAAATTTAACATCTAAACTTTGTTTTTTATATTCATACAACCCACCCAAATCATTCCTATCACATACAAAACATCATCATTTTAAGAGTGTAATGCTCCTTTCCATGCATAGGTGATGTGGTATTTATGCAAAAATTATAGTAGAGGTGTTGGATATGTAAATGACAATTTGGTAAATTGAACTCGAGCCAATCATTCAAAATTTCCAAACCATCTTTAACAATCAGGTCAAATGAAAATGTTATCTCCCCTCTCTCATCATGCAGGTAAGTATTTGTGTCGTATTCTCTCCCAACCATCTAATTCACTTTAGGATGATTAGAATTAGATCTATTTAAAACCAGGGTGGATATAAAAAACAAATAAAATAGATTGGATCTCAACCATCCAAAATGAATTGAATGGTCAAAAAATAGTAATGACTAATCTATAATTAACAATACAAATGCAAAGGATCAACATCATTGAACAAAATAAAAAATTACGTAGGAATAATTTGTCAATAATCTATCAAGAGATTGTAGTATAAGGCAGACTTTATCTAAAGTACAATGATGAAAGAAGCCACAAAAAAAATGATTAAAAAAATTAAAAAAATGAAAAAAATGGAAAAAGAACCATGGTCATCATCTCAACAGCAGCTAACATGTAGGCCTCTTTCAGGTGAACTATTTGGAAGCAAAAGGAATTTCATAATTTAGTTGGTACAACCTAACTAGTGAGTATGACCATAATTAGCCTTTTGCTTTCTCCTGATGTAAAGGAAAAGAGAAGAATATTGTTTTTATTGGATCTGGAAGTTGGAAAGATGTTTTGCTGAGCAGGAAACCATCCAGGCTTCATTATAATTAAATTAACAGGTCTAAACCATGAAGTCATACAAACAAAAGATTATTTTGCATGGACCTATTATTGACACTTTATGAGGACAAAGATTTGTTTGCTGATTGATTCATCATACCACAAAGTTTATGGAAGTAATGGAATTCTCAAGCTAAAACAGCTAATAAGCAACATGATTGATTTGATAGAATCAACAATCCAAGACATTGATAATGAAGGTTGTTGAGAATAGAAAGATCAAACTATGCAATACATGTAATTATGAAGCGAAGCAATAAAATTACAAGAAATTACCTAAAGTCTATAGTTTTCAACTAGAATAGTAAGAAAAAGGTTTCTTAGTCCTATCACAAAGCTGAAAGAGTAGATGCTGTGGAAGGAAGGCAAACTAACATCAATTCTTAGCTATTACCTGATCAGCAAAAGCTTTCAGCTTGCTATAAAGCAGCCATTAATAATTTGAAAGGCGTCCGCAAAGTTAAACCATCTCTCCTCTAAAAAATCTGAAGTATTTTCATTCTCTGGATTACATGTCATTATCTATGATGTTCTTAATCATCTCCCGAGGAATCAGCCCTTCTGTTCTAATCGCATTCTTATTTGGATCAGGGCTGATGAAGTAGAGAGTTGGCAATCCTCGAACCTGCCATGGATAGAAGTGAAAGATCGAAAAGACCACCCTTAAAATGTGAAAAGTTGAGACTGATCACGAAGGTTTTATGCTGTACCTGCATATCTCGTGCAAGCTCATACTCATCATCCGTATCAACCTTGATGAACAAAACATTATCCTCATATTCAACAGCTAGCTGTGTGACATATTTTTTTGTAAATAATACAGTTTAATGCTCAAGAAACTTTCACTTGCAATAATGTTTCAATTATTTGATTAAGGCCGGTGTTCATACGAGGAACCATTATGTGAAAAAAAAAAAAGGTGAAGTGTCAAAATAGTCCCTCAGACTATTTATATGAGGTCATTTTAGTACTGGGGTCTATAAAAGTATTAAATTAGTCTAAATTTTTTTTTAATATGGGCTAAAATAAGCCCTAAAGATGATTATTTTAGCCCTCATTAAAAGAGTATGGGGACTAAATTGACACTCTTATAGACTCTAGGACTAAAATGACTCCCTACAAAGAGTCAAGGGATCACATTGGCACTTTTTTCGTGAATAAAAGGCTGATGCTAAACAGTTTGAAACTTTGTATTTGAAATTGGAGTAGCACTCAATTACTCAGAATTGCAACCCTGCCACTCTCTAGCATTTGGATGGTTTAAAGCCGACTGAAAATTACTTCAGAAAAAAGTAAGAGAGCATGTGGAAATTGGTCATATACGCGCCAGGGTAACGCATTGACAGATTGTCTCAAATGCTTGCTTCCACTTCCCGTATTGAAATTCTCTTTCCAAAGAGCTATAGTAGAGCGATTTGGCACCGATGTCCACTAGCTGATTTAGTGTTTATAGCGGAAAGAGTAATTTTAATAAAAGGCAAAAGATTTAGCACATCCTTGTGGTGCTAGTAAAATCTTATGATTGAAACCAAGGAAAAAGAAAGTCTAACAGAAATTCTAAGCTAGCTTGTTTAAGGCCTTGCTTGAATAGAAGAAATTTGAATAAAAGAATAAGAAAATAAGAATAGTAAGCTTAAATTAATAGCAACAAATTCATACTTATTAGGATAGTAGAAATCCCAATCTCATCAAGCACAAGTTTAACACAATGAACGTTTCTTCAAGCAATTTGAAAAAAAATAAATAGTGATTAATTTAATCAGAAAATAAAATTAGAAGCCAACATAGCTCAAAACGATGCAAAAAAACACAGTTAAAGCACAATCTCATTGCGAAAAATCAAATGAGACCGACAACAACTAATTTTAAGCACAAACAAATCACAAACTAAATTGCGTGTTGCTCAAAATGCAAAAAAATATGCCCACTTTCGTACAAATCACCCAAGAATACCTCATATTCTCAGAGCCGTTTACAACAAATGACTCCTCAAAAGAAAGAGTATTTCAATATAAAAATAATGAGGTTTGTTGCCATTTCTTAGTAGCCGCAAATTTGAGCTAATTATCTTCTTTAAATTATCCACACTAATTCAACATTTGAATTTCAATTCCCAACTTCGTTGGACTTATGGCTTCAAAATCTATCAGGTGGTATATTTAGATATTTAATTGGAGATATCGCTAGTGGCGATCACTAACAAAGCCCCATTGTTGGAACAGTACTAGCATCCTGGGTTGGCCAAGGAACCTACTGGCTAGTCTTGACGCAACAGCATGTGGTCACATTTCAATTGTAGACATGATATGCACCTAAATACTGCTCTCACACATGCAACTTTTCATGCAATTTCTCTATATATAAAATTGGTTTTGCAGAAGGTCGCCTGGGTTGGCCAAAGAACTTAGTGGCTCGCCAAGGAACGACATCATCTGGTCTTGTTTCAGTTGTGGAAGGGTGTTAACTGCAATGAAATATTGCTTTCACTTGTGCACTTTTTCCAACAATTTCTATATATAACAAAATTGGTTTGTAAAAGGTTAAATCAAGAGAAAAATACAAAAAATGATAATCCGAGTGTTTGTAGACTTGGAAGATCATATAATTATGGTTCATGCCTCATCTTATTTTTGATAGATTGGTTTTGATTCATCAAAACACATTTTGTTCTAAAATAAATTGATAGAAAAGAAAAAAGTATTGAAAAAAGTGCGGCTAAGGTGTAGTTTTAAAAAAATTCACACTAACAATATCACATATAAAAATACAACTAAGAACTAAAAAATATCACAGATTTTTAATTATTTTTTATAGTGTAAATAAAGATTCATATTTATCTCAAAATTCTAACCTATGAAGCTCGGTCATGGACAGACACAACGCGGTACGGGGACACGACATAATTGAAAAAAAATAGGACACCACAAGTCATGGACACTTTTTTATATTTAATTAATTATTAATATAAAAAATATTTTTTTTTCATTATTCTTTATTAAAAATGGCACATTATAAATTACCAAGAATAAAATTTAATTTCATAAATTTAATTTATATTATAAAACCTTAGGCTTATGAAAATTAATTTTTAAAATTAGATATAATATTTTTCAAAAGAATTCATATTTATAATCCAACTTGTCTACTAAAATTTAAAAAATCCTATGACTATAAAAAGTGAATTAGTAACGCTCGATTTCAACGAATATTAGATGCATTTTCGATGCTTTATTTTGATGAATGTTAGAAAGAGCTTCAAAATGAAGAGAGATTGGGCGGTTTCAACTATGAGATATAATTAAGGCTATCTATATATTTACAATTTTTTAATTCTCGTGTCTCATTTTCTTGAAATCGTGTTAAGCTCACATCTTATACGGTGTTGAGGTGTGTCCCGAATGTGTTCGAGCCTGAAAAAAAAATCTAGGCATATTTTGTAGTGTTAGAGAAGTGTACGAAAAGTTTGAGGGTGTTTGGGACAAGTGTCAGTGTCTGATACATGCCCGACAAAGGTACAACACAGTTTTTGAAGTGTCGGTGCTTACATAGATTCTAGCCACAGTGATAAAATTGAGCTAATTAAATTAGCTGTGGCATACATAGACTTAAATACTACCCCGGTCTAAAGCTTGAGAAAAATAACTAGCCTCCAAAAGCCGAAGGATAGAACACTTCGGAATGGAACAAATAAATTCTACATAAATAGTAGTATAAAAAACTCTAATTTATATGGATTTTTTTAAAAAAAGTGACAACATTGTATGAACAAACTCGCGCATGCCAATTACTGTGTGATTTGGTTAAAATTTTTTTTAAGAGTTTCATATATTATGTCTATGTTATATTCCATTTACAGTGAATGACTCTTCACAAAAAAAATAATTGGACATAAAAATAGCTAGGTTTCATTGTTTTATCTTGTTTCAAATCTAGACACTGGTTTAGGTGAGTCAATCATTAAATGAGACTAAATTTCATTAGATACATAAAAAAGAAGTGAAAAGAAAAGCTGAAAGCTGAGTTCTCAATCCAATTTATCTCATGAAATAAAAAGCAACATTTAATTAAGAGAAAGATCAAGAGATCAAAAAAGGTCAAGAAGAGAGAGAGAGAGAGAGAGAGAGAGAGAGAGAGAGAGGTTGATGAGAGAACACAGAATTTTGACTTATTCGCCTGATGGAGAAGACATTAGAGAATTTTGACTATGGTAAAAAAAAAATACATATACATTGGGGAAGGAAGGAGAGTTTGACAATGTCCAAAAAAGAATGAGAAATTTACATACCTAGCACACAATTTTTATTTATTTACATATCTCACACCTAAAACTTCATATTTAAATACATAGCATGTTGGAGCTTTAAGCCTATGTATGAAAACAGGTATGAAGGCTGAGTTCCCAATCCAATAGATCTCATGATATAAAAAGCAACATTTAATTAAGAGAGAGATCAAAAAAGGTCAAGAAGAGAGAGAGAGACAGAGAGAGAGGATGATGAGAGAACACAGAATTTTGAATGATTAGCCTGATGGGGAAGACATCAGAGAATTTTGATTATGGTCACAAAGGAGACTACATCCACATTGGGGAAGGAAGGAGAATTTAACAATGGTAAAAAAAAAAAGAGAAATTTACTTACGTAGCACACAATTTTTATTTATTTACATATCTCACACCTAAAACTTCATATTTAGATACATTGCACTTTGGAACTTTATGCCTATGTATGAAAAGGGGTACTTCACTTTTATAAAGTGGTATTAGTGCCATTTATTTATGTGATATTAAAGATTTGAGTGCATGTGTGTAAATATGAAAGCTTAGGTGCGGGATATGTAAATACTTAAGATTTGTATGCTATGTGTGTAAATGCCCCAAAAGGAAAAGACGAGTTTCTCTCCTAGCTCCGCTCAACTCTCACGTAGTTACAAAAGCACTCAATGCACAATCATCATAATTTTGAGCTTAAGGCTTAAGTTCATGTATCCTCAAAGGTCCAAAGATGGGCAATAGGTGTTAGGTTTTAATGGTTGATTTGGGCAATGATTGTTGCAATAATGTTTAAAAGAAAAGTCGAACTTTTTTAATGGTTTGAGGATGTATTCTAGTAAGACACCCTAACAGCCCTATAACGAAACAAAAATGTCAAACTGATTCGGTACTTCGGAGGCTCTTCTAGGCCCATACGGATACGAATTCGGTTGGTAACTTGCAACAATCTGCCGATTCTAGTCTGCTGCTTCATTCCGGCTTTCCTTGTTTTCTAGTTAGTCCTGCATCATCCAACTTGCCTCTTCATCAAAATTTGACACAAGACAGCTATGATGATGCACAAAACTCAAGGCATTACACTTTTCGCTTCATTTTGCACCCCACTAAATAGGAGTTTAGAATGAAAATTAACCAAAACTTACATGCCTCCCTTTTAACAAGGAGTTCCCTCTCAATGTAATAGCCCTTCCTTTGTCCTAAGCTTTTCTCCCGATGGATTTTAAGAGAGGTTTCCTATTTTTCAGGAGGAGAAGCATGTGAGGAATAAGAAGCTTAAGTCAGGGTCTTAAATGTTTTCTTTGACAGTATTAAAGATATTGTTGAAATTCATAATAATGCAGAATCAAAATTATTTTAGTGATATAAAAGGGGACATAAATAACCCTCACATGAATCCTAGAATAGGAAAGACAATAAAAGGAAAATAACATAAATGGAAAGATATATCACATAATATCTCCAATTAATCAATCATATTAATTATTTGAAGATAAAAAAAATAACACTAAATATTAGAGCGTGAAATGGGAAAGGATAAATCTAATCTAACAAAATAAATCTAAAATTGGAAAGAAAAAAAGATATATTAGGAAAAAAATCTAATAATCATAATCTATGATCGGAATGAATTGTTTGCTAATATATCTTCTAACACTCCCCCTCAAGTTGAAACATGGGCGAGGGAGCTCCTATGAAATAGAAATTGAAGTCTTCATCCCGTACTACGTTGTCTTTGACTACAATTCCTGCAGTATATGAAGGTACGCAGAAGACTCCAACATGTAATGCTGTAAGGGAGTTTGCAGAGAAGAAGAAAACCTGAAGATGTCTTTGACTGCAATGCTTGCAATGTCTATATGTAGGTAGAAGACTCCTACAAGAGAATTTGCAGAAAAGTAGACAAACTACAAGAAAAACAGATTTCTAGTTGACTGCGGTTGTCTTTGACTGCAGTTTCTGCAGTGTCTGTAGATAGATGGAAAACTTATATAGATAATGTCGTAGAGGAGTTTGTAAGGAAGTAGACAATCTGCAAGAAAAAGGTATAAGGTATGACCTGCAGAGAAACAAGAGAAAAAAAAAGAAAAAAGCTTTGAATAAGGGTCTGCTATAGGAAAGGCCTTGAAAGAGGGCCTATTGTGGAAAAAGGCTTCGCAAAAAAGTCTATTGCAGGAAAAGGCTTCGGAGGTGGGCATGATATAGAAAAAAGCTCCGGAAGAGGGTCTGATACAAAAAAAAATTCCAGATGAGAGTCTGCTGCAGGAAAAGCTTCGGAGGAGGGCCTGCAGCATAAACAATTCCAAATGAGGACCTGATGAAGGAAAAAAGTTCGGAGGGTCTGATGCAAGAAAAAGTTTCGGAGGTTTTGTTGTCGTAAGATTCTGGTGGAGGACCTTTTGCAGAAAAAAAACTCCGAAGGATGGCCTAATACAGGAATAGCTCTGGAGGAGGGTATAATATGGGAAAAAGTTACAGATGAGAGTAGGCTTCGAAGCAGAGCCTGATGCAGGAGAAGGCTCCAGAGGAGGGTCTGCTACAAGAAAGAACCTGTTGCAGGAAAAGCTCCGAAGGAGGGCCTGATACAGAAAAAAGAGCTCTGGGAAAGCTCCAGAGGGGGCTTCATACAGAAAAATGCTCCGGAGGAGGATAAGGATTTGATAACATACTTACAGATAATGTCCTACAATTTCCCAGTTCAAAAGGTACAAGACCGCTTGGGTTGTTCCTTGAAACATCCAAAATCAGGAGCTTGGTAAGTAGGCCAAGAGCTAAAGGTACAACATCATCAAGCAGGTTGGAGAACAAGAGTAAAGATTGGACTTGGTACAATTCCCAAGGCTACGGGAATGCTGTCAAAAAGAAGATTTCCTGATAAATCCAGGTGCTCAAGATTTAAGCACTCGAAGCCAATCTCTTCAGGGATGGAGACGCTGAGATAGTTGAGGTAACGAGCATGCAAAAAACTCATATTGCCGACAAATCCATGAACAATGTTGTAGGCATGGTTGCCCGAGAGGTCTAGGGTTTCCAAATCAAAAAGGTTCGAGAGGAACGGTAGAATCTCACCTATGATCTGGTTGAACCCCAAATTTAGGACAAAAACCACGAGGAAGTTGCCAAGGCTGATAGCTAGAGAGGAGACTCGCTTTGAGGTTGAGCACCTCGAGGTTCTTCAACAACCAAATCTCGTCAAGAATCTAACATGACAGACGATGGAACGACAAGTAAAAGACTTCAAGCTGTAAAAGCTCACCCATAGATGCCAAAAGGTGCCCCGTTAGTTGTGTCAGATCGGGGCAGCTACGAAGCAGGCATGAAGTTGTAACGTCAACGGAGATGTCACTTGTTCAGAAGTGGTTTCGATTGGCCTGTCACGGAGTTCCATTGGAGTTGTAACACAAAAATTGACACGAAACAGTGGCCTGTCACTTGTTCCATTGGCTTTCGACAATCAAATGCATAAATTAACGGCAATAAATTCTGGATGATTCGTAGGTTACCACAATATGGATTAAAATAGTTTCTCTGGTTCAGAAGTGGTTTCGATTGGACTTCGAATGAAAATTCTCCTCAGCTGGGTTTGTAGTATTAGCTCAAGATAAATAAACGAGGGAGAGTTCTGGCAGCTATTCCTACAGAAGGAGTTTCGGCGGCTAAGGACCTGCAAGGAGAGAGTTCTAGCTGCATGAAATATGAAATTTCCAGCGGAAAAACTGAAAGGAGGCAAAAGAAGGGTCTGCAACACGACAAAGATTGCAGGTTGACAAAGATTGCTGGCTGGCATAGATTTTTGGCTGCAGGAAAGATGAAGTTTCTGGTGGTACGAGACGTTAGGGTTTGCTTCAAAGCTCAGTTACCATGCTGAAATTTAGAATAAAGCGGAATTATTTTATTGATATGAAAGAGGGTATAAATAACCCTTACATGAATCCTAGAATAGGAAAATCAGTAAAAAGAAAATATTATGAAAAGAAATATATATCAACTAATCAATTCATATTAATTATTTAATGATAAGAGAAACAAAATAAAATAGGAAAACTTGAAATAGGAAAGAAAATAAATCTAAAGTAGGAAATGAAATAAAGATATATTAGAAAATAAATATAATCATCATAACTTCTCATAAAAATAAATTATTTCCTAATATAACTTTCAATCAATAATAAAAAAATTATGAGCACCTTGAGCACTTAGAGGAGATGCCTTAATGAGATCATAGAGGATGAGATCACACCACTTTTGTTGTGGTACTGATGATGGCGATCTTCGTAGTAGAGGCAAACCTACTGGTGGAGTGAGCAAAAATGAAGACTTTAAAGGCTACAATTACAACTAATAATGATGAAAGAAAATCATGATTGGTAGATAGAGCGCCTTAACACAAAAGGAGTTGGTCAAGGAAGTTGACCTTTCTACCTCCATGGATGACACTATAATAGTGGAATAGAGTGTCAAAATCACCAACCACATTGCTTAACATCCATAAATGTTTGAGGATGCAGTGCCAACGAGTGGTGTGAAGGTAGTGGAGAATAGCTGTGGTAGAGTAGAAGCACTTCCTTTTGCGTTAATGCCTGACACAACTAAGGAAAATGAATGCCATGATAAAATAGAAACAACACTATGTTATGTCAGTCCCTGAGGGAGATCTAGTAATTTGTTATTTATTATTTTCTACTATAAATAAAGCTAATATATTAAGCTTAGGATTATGCATGATATTTTGGTTGTGAGTCATAGGGTTAGGGTTTGTGAGAGATTTCCTACCTCTTTAATTGTAAGACTTGGGAGAGATCGCCTACCTCTCGAATTTGTATGTGGAGTTGTATTGCTTCATTTTGTTTTTGAAGGAATAAAATCTATTATTTTTTGTCCTAATTTTTGTTAAAAATTGCTCTGATTCGTATCAAAATGATATCAGAGCATCTATTCTTCCACAAGATTTCCAAAGCCAAAGACAAGATCACAAATTCTATGCGAAGCCAACAAGATTGAGTCGCCTTCGCTTGGAAGCCACGGGAGATCTCATCTCCTTTGTTGGTCAAGATAGTTGTGATACAAATCACGGTTCGCCCTACATGACCTGATACCACGATAAAATCGTGGTTGGAGCTAGCGGGGCAATAATGGGATTGTGATCTCCTTTGTGGTCGAACTTCGTGCTACAGTCACAACGCGGAAACAAATATGGGATCAGGTGAATCTCATGATATAGTTGCAATTGGAGCTAGCTAGGAAGCATACTCTAGGTGTCTCCGTCGCGACATAACTTGAAAAAATCACAATTCGGCCTAGTGGAGGATCGCGGTCTGCAGAGCGATACAACCACTCAATTCAACCTTGCAGGGAGGCCAAGCGTCGGGATTTCAACATACAAGTGTTCCTCCTTCGTGATTGAAAACCCTTCTGGGAGGAATGAAGGCCAAAAAAAAATGAATTGGAGAAAAAATTAGAAAAAGTGATGGGTCATATCAAATTTGAAATAGACAAGAGTTTCTCAGTCATGAAGGGGCGGTTCTCATCCATAGAAGAGAGATTCACATACTTGGAAGAAATGATGATGAAGAACATGGTTCATGGAGTTTCACACAAATTCGCATCCGCCGATTAAGAGATCGAGTGACAACATCTGGAATGGATGCAAGCAGATGCAACTAAAAAGATCCAGATGACATCAGGATAGTGTCGCTGTTTTGGACGGATCGAGAGTTGTGGTATTGGGTGAAGAAATCAAGAGCAGAATCAAGCGGCAACAATTAGAAGAAATAGCGCAATAGTCAGACGTTGAAACAAAAGGAAGCAAGCAGGTCTGAACGAAGGAATCAGAAACGGACTCAGGTAACAACAACTAGAAGAAATTACACATCGTGAGCCTTGGGACGTGCGGCACCAGACAGATCAGAACAACATGCGATTCGGGCTGAATAAGATTGCTTCAAAGAATTTTGATCTAGGACAGAAAACTATGATGGTTGGGACCATGATTGAGGTTTGCATCCAGCTATGTCAATGTTTTTTTTTTTTTGTGAAAGTCTTTCAGGTGGAAGGCAATTCAGAATAAATGATGGGAACGAGATAGGTGAAAAAAAGCAGTGGAGTTTGTAAGAAACTAATTTGGACACTTCAGAGTATTCAAAAGAGAGACAAGATGATAGTGCTTTGCGGTGATCCTAAATTGTGCAAGACGTGGGTGACGCTAAAGACTATGATAAGAGCGATTCAAGACACATGGTTGAGATTCTTGATTTACTGGTATGACATGGAAGAGACATATGATATGAAGTTGACAGAGATTTCAAATATTGATGAGCTACTAAATGAGCTATTTAGGGTTGTGACATTCTCTAAGATTAACGAAAAGTCGGGAAATCATTAGATTTGGATTCAACCAAAGAATATGCACTTGATGATATTTCAAACTTATGAGGATCACTATGAATTTGTGATAAAATAAAAAAAAATTGCCAGATGATGACAGACCGTGGGATCTACATGAATTGATCAAGTAGTAATTTTCCTACCTTGAGGAAAATGTGTATTTTTGGGAGGAGAGTATCGTTACATCAGTCCCTAAGGGAAGTTCAATTTTTTGTGCTCTTAAGAAAAAAATTAGTCATTTGTTATTTACTATCGTTTAATATAATCAGTGCTAATATATTTGGAGTTAGGAGTATGCATGAGATTGTGGTTGTGTGTCTTAGAATTAGGGTTTAGGAGAGACTAAATGCCTCTCAAATTTACGATTTGGGAGAAATTGCCCACCTCTTGAATTGTAGGTGCTTAAAAAAATCTTTTTTGTATTCAAAGTTATGTTGCTTTGATTTGTTTTTTGGCAAATAAATCTATTATTTTTTGTCCTAATTTATGTGAGAAATCGTATCACACTAACTCCAACATCTACATCTAAGGCAACAAAAATCATCACAACCCCATCAAAAAGTAGAAGTTTTAGCTTGATCGACCACTTTAACGATGTTGCATATGAGGTAGGCAAGCCTTCTCAAAGAAACTTAAGTCAGATAAACACAACTAAATGGCGGTGACTGTTGCCGATGGTTAAGGATCAACAACAACATGTTCGGGTGTCGAACTTGGATCAATAGGTGATTGTGGGTAGTCCTTGAAATTATGGAAGTATGATTACAACATTTTCATTTTCAAATTCATATAATGGTCGTGTAGAGGTTACACAAGCTAGGCAATCTCGATCAGCCTCAAGTGTTTGAGGGTCAATATATTATGATTGTAGGGAGAGGTAACCAAAGCTACAATCCATCAGAACATTCAAGAGCTTGCCAATCAAAGAAAAAAAATGAAGGACTATATAAACTAAGTAAAAAAATGTTAAAGAGACAAGATGCACTTGACTATTAATTCAAATTAATTTCCCAAACACATTTGATCACCTAAAAGTCTTATAGCATGCAAAAAACAAGTGAAGCACGAAGTGGTAAAGACAAACTTTTCAAATTGAGGGAAAACTAAGTTTTTAAAAAAATTACTCAATCTTTTTCATGTGTGTTTGGGAATGGGAATAGAATTAGCAATTTAAAAAAAAATAGAATTTGTTAATATAGAAAATAATATACATAATGATAAAGAAACTTATAATTTATAACGTCTCATCCTTATATTTTGAAAGCATTGAATGATTACATCATTAACAACGTCATTTAAAATTTCTTTCTTAATATATGTGGCTAAAATATAATTCATCTACTAATCTTCAACTTAATTTCATAATTAATTTTTTATGATATTCTTAAGAAAAAACTCTTTCAATACTTCATATAACTATGAGTAAAATTAATGTTAGTTTCAATAGCTTGAAAAAATGATTGATATTAAATTGTGCTTTTCTAGTCTTTCAATAGGAAAATTATATATCACATCGCATATTTATAATTTAAACTAATTGAGAAGAAATACTAAATCTATTGAAGTAAAATCAATTAGATACAAAAGTGTCATTTGATAAACTTTTATTTATCAAATGAACTAAATGAATTAGTTGAATTCAAATATGCAATTGTCAAAAGTTATATTTTATTTGGCTACATGGAAGAACTACTCAACAGATGAGGTTGCATATCAATGACTATATAAAATATTTCAATTCAAAAATGATATAAATTTGTTGTCTTTAACTCCATAACGATTGCTTTGCTAGTCTTTCAATAAGAAAATTATACATCACATTGCATATCTATAATACAAAATTTAAATTGATTATGAAGAAATACTAAATCTATTTAAGTAAAATCAATTAAGAAGATGTGATTTTGATTAACTTTTATTTATCAAATGAACTAGATGAATTAATTGAATTCAAACGGTCAATTGACAAAAGTGACATTGTATTCAGCTATATGAAAGGATTACTTATCTCGTGAAGTTGTATATCAGTGACTTTATAAAAAATTTTAACCCGAAAATGATATAAATTTGTTATGCCTTCCATGATCAACCCCTTTGTCATTCATAAAAAAATAATTTTTTTATTGATCACGGAATTAAAATATTGTATTTAAAAAAAAACATTCACTTTTTATCACTCAAATCTTACGGCCTCATTTTAGATATTTAGTCAAAGATATAAAATTTATAATATCTTGATCTTATCACTATAATGTCTTCCATCAAATGAAGATTAAAAGAGAATTCAGAAGTTTAAATTGATTCTACTAATATGAATAAAAGCTAAAAGAGAATTCAAATGCTTAGATTGATTCTAATAATATGTGGCTCTCTCATCTTTGTCATTCATAACGAATTTCAACATATCAATAATTGAGAAAAAAATTATGATTAACCTCATAAGTAACTTGTAATATGAACACAATGTGTATTCCCTACCCGTATAAGAGTAATCTTTTGGTTTAATTTTGTCTTATGATATACTCTTCATTTTCTAATAATTTTAAGATATGATCTCCATGCTTTCCTCTGAGGTCATATGTTTGCATGAAATACTAATAAAATACATCAAATTTAAAACTATATTGGACAACAAAATAATTTTAACATGATTTCAAACAACATATATCAAAGCTAATTGAAACTTTGGTCGTAACCACTTCTTTTATGGAGCTAACAAGCCAAATCATACAGATGGAGAAATCAGTTCAAGTCTATACCAACAACAGATTATTTTGAATATGAATATAATAGTATACTTAGTATAATATTAACTGCTTGTGAGCTAAGCCAGACAATGCAGATGACAAAAGAAATTTGTTTTAAGCTTCAACAACATATTTCATTTGAATGTTTTCTTTTATATTTTATATTAAAATTTTGATTTATAAAAATAGGCCCATTTAGTCAAGATTTACTTTCAACAGGACTTTCAACAGGACCATCATCGAGAATTGGTTAATCGACTTGAACCTTATCAATTCTGCATCTTGTTTTTAGAATATCGGGTTCATGACACTTGTATTAATTGAATATAGCTATCTTATAAGCTTAATTTTGAATATAAACCCAACTTGTTTAGAATTGTGGTCAATACAACCATCATCGGGAATTTTGCTTAAATTTTTTATAATTATAATTGAGGATNTTAATTTTTTTATAATTATAATTGAGGACTCACATTTTGCAAAATATTGTCTTCGATTGAGAGTCACTTTCAGCACAATTATTAACAGAGATACTATAGTCTATTTAGACTTAGAATTCAAAGACAACAAATTTAGGAGTGCACCCTCCACTTAAGATCTATTTTCAACACGACCATTACTGATGTAACATTTGAAACACTTGAAATATTCACATTTTTTATTTAGTCGGAGTTTATAATTGAGGACTTAAATTTTGAAAATAAATATTTTCGATTAAGTTTCAATTTCAACATGATCATCAATAAAGATAAATTATTGTAAATTTAGATTTTGAACTTAAAGACTTCAATTTTAGAAGTGATCCCTCTGGTTGAGATCTATTTTCAACAATGTCATCATTGGGGTAACAATTGAAACACTTGAAATGTCCATATTCACTATTTAGTTTGAAAATGCATTTCAATCTCATTAAGACATCAATCATGTCAGCTCCAATTCTTATGAGAGAGAAAATTGGATTGACTTAACAAAGCTCGATCTTTGTCAACTATAATCCCTATGAGGAGGAGGATGACTTAAAATGAGACTTACAAATTTACCCAATATAAAAGGCCACCCACTCGAGAGTGCGTAATTTAATAATTTAAATTTGATTCTTGAAAAAACAAATTTTAGAAAATTTAAGAATATTTGCACGCTTCCAAAGGCAAATTTAATTTTAGGGTGCATTTGTTTCGGTTGTGACAGCACAATCTCAGTTCAAAAGTTATTGTTAAAAATCTGTTCAAAAGTTTGTGTTTCAGAAGCAGTTGGTCTGTTTGAAAAACAAAGTTTTGAAAGTGTTGCTTGTGGAATAAATCCAATGATAATTTATCAAGTTATTTTCACTCACAACACAATAAAGGAACTTAAGGTGAAAATTAATCAAATTTTCTTCCCTCAAAATAAGCATACAAATATAAGTTTAGCATAAGCGGCGTCTCAGCCAAACATACGAGTTTGCTTACCAAAAAATCTTGTCCTCCAATATACATCAACACCATCTAAGCAAATACAATGTTCACAACAAGAACAGAAGTGCTACGATTACAAAATTAAACAAGAGCCATGTCTTCAAAAAAAATTTGAAGTCTTTAAGATCATTCTTCACCGCATCATCAAATGAATTTATCTTTTCATCACCTCACTCCATTATTGCATCGCTCGGTTCATCCACCCATAGAAAAATTTTGCATTTTCTATTCATTAAATTTTTTGAACATCTGCAAAATTTTTTGCTAGCATTGTCACAATTCTAAGTAATGAAAACAACGCATATAAGCAATCACAATATGTTGGTCAATGTTTAGTCCACTTAGGGCTTATGGAATAGCTTGCGCTCATTTTCAATAATATAATCATGTATATTAACGATTAGCACATAAATAATGATAGAGAAAAAAATGAATAGGTAAAAAGAAAATGAGATGTAAAATTTGTATAAAGAATGGTATTTACATACATGTTACCGAAGTCCTTTGCATTTATATATCTAATAAAAACTCTAATTTTTTTACATTGATACCATCCAAATCTTTCATATTATATAAAAAATACAACCACATTAATTCTAAAAAAGTAAAATACATGTTTTAATCCCTCCAAAATTTGCCAATGAAGTCAAAAATAGAATCCTCCAATGAGCGTTAGCTTCGCCTTGAAATTAAAAAATGTGTTGTCAAACCAAACAAAATTCAGCAAAATGCATCATGAGAATATAAAGAAGCATTCACATACACACCGCATAGTTACTATATATTTACAAAATGTGACAATATTGGCATGGTATTGGGATAATATTAAGGTGGTATTGATGTCGTATTGAGGGGGTATTGATGTGATATTAAGGCGGTATTGAGGGTTTTGTGCCAATATATTATTGGGATGGTGTAAGGGTGATATTGATGTGGTATTGAAGTGGTATTATGCGTTTTAGGAGAATATATAACTGGAGTGATATTGAAGTGACAATGGGGTGATATTGATATGGTATTCATGTGATATTGAGATTTTTGTGCTAAAATATTATTGAGGTGATATTGAGGTGAAATTGAGGTAGTATTGTGGATTTTGGGAGGAGAATATATTATTCGAGTGATATTGATGTGGTATTGGGGAGATATCGAAATGGTATTGAGGGTTTTGTGCCAAAATATTATGGGGTGGTATTGATGTGATATTAGGGTTATATTGGGGTGATAATGTGAGTTTTGAGAGAATATATAATTGGGGTGGTATTGATGTGGTATTGAGGTGATACTGAGGGTTTTGTGTCAAGATATTATTTGAGTGATATTGGGATGGTATTGATGTAGTATCTTTGTCTTCAAAATGAATAGTGATCCATTCTATTCTTGCAATTTGTAAACCATATGTCTGCATGTGCAGTCTTCTGAGGCAACTGCTATATTATCCTTTGTTAGGGCATATGGAAAAAAAACTCAATAGAACAATGCATTCAAGTTATTAATATTGTCTTCTCACTTTCAATGCCAAATTCAATACAAATAGAAGAACAAATTTAGAAGATCCAATTGCATTGCTGCAAGATAACATATATATTTGATTCATCGAGCTGAAATGCAACAAATCTACAATCAATTATAATTTTTTTAGCAATTGTTGAAGCATCTATATTCCATAACACGAGCAGTTCTACCAAAAAAATTAACACAATTACACTTCAGTCATTCATCACTTGCTTTACATAACACTTGCTCATATAATCAACCATATAAATATTAAATCAAGCATTGACTAAAGCATTAGTCATATGCACTCGTAACTCAGTCATTTCATCAACACTTTCCCCATCACCTAAGCAGGGGCTGATAATACATCATCAGTATCCATCATCGATTCGCCCAAGCGATATTCATATGCTTCAGAAGACACTGATTTGTTATTATCTACACTTGTGAAGTCAACATCGAAATGCGAAGGATGATGACATATGTAATTATAAAGTGTCATTGTTGCAACAATAATTTTAACCCGTTTTTCGAAAGAATATGTTGTCATATCTTGTAAAATAATTCATTTTTTCTTTCAAACTCCAAAAGCCCTCTCAATCACATCCCTTGATGATGAATGTCGTTTATTAAATATTTATTTTCTTCCCCGCACTACTTGACTAGCCCTTTCAAAGTCTGTAGTGGAAATATATATATATTGAAGTTTGAATGAAATATTATAAAATAAATCTTATTGATTGACTTGTCTTAAATTATTAGATCTCTACGAGTAAGAATATATATATATATATATATATATATATATATATATATATATATATATATATATATATATATATATATATGTGTGTGTGTGAGAGAGAGAGAGAG
>JXCR01029392.1:97347-117596 GCA_002079205.1 Phalaenopsis hybrid cultivar | reverse complement strand
TTTTTTTTTTTTTTTTGCAGATTAAGATGCGAGCAGCCTTACTATAAATGGATCTTGAAGATGCGCAACTTGGATTTGAAAAGATGCCCTCATCATGGATATTAGAGGAGAAGTAATGGAAAGATCAAAAGGCTCTTTCTCAAACTCATCTTCATCTATCAAGTCAGTTGTGTAGGATGTTTTGATGGAGAAGACCATTGTTGTGTTATGGCTCAAATTAGAACAATTGTGCATGACGAAAAGGTTGACCAGTAAGTTGCACTTAACGCAGCATTTACACTCTCATAGAATGACAGAAAGTGCATCTATTATAGGTCACCTAACTGTCTTTAAGGAAATCATCACTGAATTTGTAGGTCATGGAAATTAAGTATGATGAAAAAATTTTGGTATTAATCTTATTGTTCTCACTTCTTTAATCATATAAAATGTTTAGAGATATCATCTTGTATGGGTGAGAGACACTTACTTTTGACAAAGTATATGCTGCTTTACTTTCTAAGGAGAAGATGAAGCAACTTGCGGATGAATCTGTTCCTCAAGGAGAAGGCCTTGTCGTTCGACGTAGAACTCAAGAGAGGAGTTATGTTGCTGATACAAAGAGTAGATCAAATATCAGAAATAAAGATAAGATATGCAATGACCATAAGAATAAGGTGCACATCAAATATGAGTGTTACAAATTGTAGAATAAATATAAGAAAGTAACTTCAAATTAGAAGGGCAAATAATTAGATCATTCTAGTGAAGTCAGTATTGTTGAAGAAGCTATTAATGATGGTGAACTCCTAATTATCTTCGACGGAGAACCTTGTGATGATTGAATTCCTAATTTAGCTTGCAAGTTTCATATGTGTCCCAATAAGGATTAGTTTTCAATATATGAAACAGTGTCAAAGGGTACCATGTTAATGGGAAATAATGCTCCTTGTAAGATAATCGGTGTTGGAACTATTAGAATCAACATATTTGATGGAGCATCATAACACATAGAGATGTGAGACATGTTCCAGATTTCAGATTTGAAAAGGAATCTAATTTCCTTAAGTACACTTGATGCTAATGGGTGTAAATATTTTGGTGAAGATGGAGTTTTGAAGGTAGGCAAAGTATCTCTTATTATGATGAAGGGACAGAAGAAGGTTGTGGGGATATAAGTCTTGCAAAGGCTCAACTGTGGTAGGTAATGCAGTTGCTACTACTTCTTTTATGTCAAAAGATGAAGCAACCAGACTTTCGCATATTCGCATTGGGCACATGAGTAAGAAAGTAATGGTTGAACTGAACAGAAGGGGACTTTGAAATGGTCAAAACATTATTAAATTGAAGTTTTGTGAACACTTTGTATTTGAAAAATAAAAGCAATTTAAGTGTGATACTTGTATTCACAATACTAGTGGAATATTAGAGTACATGCATTATGACCTTTGGGGACCATCTACAATACCATTTGAAGGAGAAGCCAAACATATGCATATGTCTCCAAAAAGTTTGTGTATTTCTCTTGAAACAGAAGAACAATATTTTTATTGCATTTAAGATATGGAAGATCATGATCTAGAAGCGGACTGGAAAACAAATGAAATGTCTTCACACTAATAATGGGTGGGGATTTTGTTCAGAAGAATTTTATGTCTTCTGCAAGTCAGAAGGAATAATGAGAGATTTCACAGTCCGACACACACCTCAACAAACTATTGTGACAGAGCGAATGAACAGGAATACAATGAAGAAGGTTAGTAATTCATAAAATGCCCAAAATTTCTAAAATTTTATATTTTCTGCTCTATAAGATCCATAATCATTTTCTCTTGTAATTTATAGAATCCTATAAGCATTAATACATTTTAAATGCATATGTATGCTTCATAAGCATAGATAAGGCATTTAATCAAAAAACAAGAATTGTGTGTTGCTTTTTCAATTTTCCCTAAAATAAAATCAAATAAAATTAACTAAAATTCATAAAAAATTAAGAAAACATGAAAATTTAAAAAGAATATTTTTTTCTTTGGTAAATTTGAACGAAACTAAATAAAATTTGCTACTTGAACTATAATAAATTGTTTGACTCCCTTCATTTTATGCACTCACTACCTATAAACTCTCTTTAGGACACTAACTCTAGTTTTAGGATTAGTTTGAGTTGAAGTCTTTGTGTTTTGTTATACTTTGTGTTATTATGTTTGTTTTCTTTGTACGTTAGAAATGTTTGGATAGGGCAATATTTTCTCGCTAGACTTGATGTTTAGGATGAATAAATAGTCTTTTCTTTATGCATTGTGCACTTTGAATTTCCTTTATATGTTATGTTTTGTTGAATTTATTTTAGAGACTATAGGAAGCTTAGGGTGTACTTTGCAGAATGTTGTAGTAAACTTAGGTTGTTGTAATGAATGTGGTTTTATTTATTTTGCAATTTATTTTTCCATTTTTTAAAGTTATTGTGTATGCCATGGTTGATCAATTTTTTGACATTCGGACTATCCAAAAGAGGACGAAAAACTCAAAGAATGTTGTAGTAAACTGTCAAAGAATAAACAATAATATTTTGATGACATAGTTGACTGATGAGTATGTCATAGGTCTAGAACTGGTTGCCCATTTGTTGTTTTTTATTACGTCATTATTTTTATTATTTGTGCTTGATATGTCTGCCTACATTTCAAGTCATTGCTTCTTTTGCTTTCGTCTGGATTTATCGATAGGAGCAGTTATGATTAACTTTTCTACCCGAACTAAATAATTGACACATAATTTTTCTAAATTAAAAAATTCATAACAAAAATAAAAAATAAAAATAAAAAACATTATATTAACATCTTAAACCATCACACATTTAAAATAACAAAATTAAATTAAATAAAAATCAGTAGAAACATTTTTTTCAATTTAGAAATGGACATGAAAAGATCATTTAAGGCATATGCATTCATAATGGTCATAATCCTTGTCTTCAGACCCTCACTCATTGTACAAAATGGTGATTTACCTTTTGTGGATCACCATCTTATGGAGTGAGAATGTTTTTGCATACTAATTGGCCTTAAAAATTGATTATTTGAGCATTCATCATCAAAGACATGCATACCCATACACGGCTTGTTTTATCAATCAACACTAAGAGTTAACACAGATAATAAAATATTTGAGTGTGTTAAGAAATAAAAATTATACGTTATAAATTATTAAATGTATATTTGTATTAGTGTTAGGACATTTTGCATACCATTCATACTTAATAAATAATAGTTTATCCTATCCCAAACTTCATGACACCAATCATGCATGGGTTTATTGTGATTAAATCGGTTATAAGTTCACTTGGGTTGGACATGTTTGGTCCTTTTTGGGTTGTATTATAAGTCCCTTTGTTTGTTGCATTTTCTCTCTTTAGACTACGTTCTAAGGTTCTACATCTTAGGGAAAACCTCATTAACACAGTGTTCTAAATATTGTGCAACGACGTACCTCGAAGACGTATAAAAATCCCAGTGATAACTTCCGGGAGTAACGGCTTCTGATCATTGTACAACGAACATTATACTTTGAAAAACCTTATAACCATTTCTCGGTTGTGGAAAAAAAGTTTATATTTGTACATATAAATTTATAGTGAATCATTTCAATTGGGCTAGACCCCGCAATTTTTTCTCTTCGGGCTTTGTCAAGTAAAAATTTATTTTGCCTCCTCTTACTTATTTTTACCATTTGAGTGTGTTGGATTTCGTACAAAGTTGAGACATTAAATTATTACTCTTCTGTCATCAAATTTTTGCCACAAATCAAAGAGCATTGAATGGAATCTAGTTGAAGCTTACTTGAGGTCACATGCCATCATTCAATATGCAAGAATAGATTATTTTAGTTTAGGTTGTAAATGAGTCATGTCAACCTTGAGCCACACTAAAATTTAGCTTGACTCATGAGATGTATGGTTGGCTTTAGCATGACTTGAGCACAAAATCGGCTCATAGTAGTTACGTCGGTCTTGAGCTCAGCTCAAAAGCTCGATTTTGATAAAAGTATTTTAAATTTTTATTTATATAAAAAAAGATTAAGTCATATAATCAAACTGAATCGTTGAGCTCTCCAGCCAAATCTGGCTAACCTCGCAGCTCGATAAGTTCGACTCGTGTCTCTTTATAAGTCGAATACAAGCCTGCGTGGCTCACTTACACTCATAGTTTAATTACTTCAGTAGTTTAATTAAGAATTGGATCCTTAAAAAGATTTCTAAAAAAAGGTCATCATAGACGCAATTCAATATCTCTATATGTTCTTGATTGGAATATAAATAAAATCAACTGGTGCTAAAATATAAAATAAAAAAATGACATTAAAAATATATTACAAATATTAAAATATTACACGCAAAATATTTAAATATTACTTCGAATATTTAATCGCTGCCGTTGAAAGTGTGAACAAATCATAGCCATCAAAATGATGCCAACTAAGGGATATAATTCAAAGTTTGACCTGCAACATGCTCCATTAAACCTCAAGCTTCAACTTTATTAGCTGTGAAATCAACGATCATTGTACCTTTTGAATAGTCGAAGTGATAAGGATATAATAATACTACTTCATTTTATTATATTTTTTATTTTCATTTTAAAATTCAAACTTCTAACTCCCACTTGACTTTCCACACTTAGGTGTGTCCGTTTAGCGCAATTTATTTGGTGCGGTGGCATTTTGAAAACGCATCTAACATGTTCGGGTAAACTGCGTTTTGACAACTTATACATTTTCAAAACGCTGAAAACAATGTTTTGACACCGCACTTATTTAGGTGTGGTGACAGCTTTTGTCAGCGGTCTGACTTTTCCAAAACATAAAAATTTGTAATAGTCACCGGATCTAGTTTATTAACAGATTATTTAATAAGCTGCAACTGCCCCCACACAGACCAGAAATGTCACATTCTAAAAGAGAAATAATTTAAAATTTTCCATTAATAAGGTGTGTTCCTTAATAATAAAACATAAAGTTGATATGGATGGATGCTCAATCTTAAAAAATTAATGTTAATTTTTTTTTTCCTTTTCATTAGCTTATAAAATTTACGTTTTCATTATTTTTATTTTGTAAATCAAAATTATAAGAGAAAAAAATTTTAAAATCCTTACTTTTTTCAATGCCGAATTATGTAAATTTCAATTTTTTTTAGAATTAAAAAATTGGTATTTATTTGAAACGAGCATAATATATAAGGAAACAAATGAATTTAATATTATACTTATTCTAAATTAAATCCAAAAAACATGATTTGCTCTGACCAAAAAACAATTTTAGGTAGCATATTTTTGCTAGTTATGAGCTCATAAATTTTAATTTTACTCTAAGATGAATAAATATAGTATGAAATAAGCAACATTTATGTTGCATTTATTTTAAATTAACTTTAATTAGTATAAAATCCCAGATAAAAAAGTAATTATTTATCTCAAGTAGTTTTTTTTTTCTATTTTAAGTAAGAAATGTTTTTATTGGTTTAATTTAAGAAAAGCACTCTTTATCTATCACAAAGAATGTGTTTGGGGTGTGTGCCCCACAGCTTTTACTAGCGTACTTGGCTAAGTTTGATGGTTGTCAGAATGTTACAGACCAGCTTTTTCAGCAAAAAAAACTCATAAAAGAAAAAAAAATAACAATGTCTAGTCTTGACAAAATGTTTCACTGTAAGTGTGTAATTACAATGAATAAACCATTTTCCTACAATTGGGAGAGCACATATACAACTTCATACCAAATACAACGTTATTTCACATAAATGTGTGTCTGGAGAAATTCATTAGATTTTGAGTACGACAATCATAAGCAGTTTTCATAGCGAGTTATCTTCGGATCTGAAATACAACGTTATTTGTTACATAGTATTCAGGATGCATCATTACACCGTAAAATTCATTGGTAGTGGAGAGCAAGCACGACTGTCAGTAGTCAAAGGCAGTCGGCGGGCGGTGGTCAAGAGTGGTTGGCAGGCGGTGCTCGAAGATGATTGGGCAATATGGAGGCTGAAAGTTATGGTCGGGTTTTCAACTCATAGCATCAACTCTTTCCTCCACTTCCAATTGAAGAGGGGGTCCATTTATAGACCCTAGAGAGAGGGGTATTTTGGCCATTAGTTAATAACTTCAATAATCACTTGATCATACAACCCGTATTGATTCCCCTAAATCACAAAATAATTTTTAATGATTTGAGGGCCTTAATGATATCATAATTAAGCAAACTTAAACTTGTTGAATTTCTCTTATCACGATGCTTGATTTCGCTATAAATATGTCCAATTATGAAGTAAAGTTACCAAATATGCTTTAATGAGTTGATATGCATATGTTTGGCTCGGAGCAGATCATTTTTGACTATCAAGTTTATCTTATCCAGATGGTTGGTTTGACTATAAACTTACTGAAATTGATGCCTTCAATGATCTCTAATTTGAATTTGAATATTTTTTTATTCAAAAACATCTCAAGATTCATGTCAAATGATAAAAATTTTTGACGCTGAATCACACATAAATATATATAGAATGAGAGAATATAAGAGACACACGAACATAATTTTAAAATTTATGTGACAAACATAAAATCAAAATATCATTACAAATTTTTTTTTTTTTTCATTTTTGGTGCTTAATCATCGATTTTACTTATCTTTAAAGCATTAAGTTGATCAAACCTGCGTATGCTTATCCATAATAAAGACTTGCTACTGAGAACTTGCTATTTTTAAGCACATTTAAAGACTCAAAAGGATAAATACTTAATAATAATTAGGATAAACTTTCCATTTTAAAATTAATTAGCACCATATTATTTTGGGATGAGACTAACAACAAATCACCACCGGAAAATGGCAACAATAAATAAATCTCCCTCCTCTTCTCCCATCTACATCTCTTCACTTCTTCTCTCACGCGCTCTGTCTCTCAGAGGAAAGCGGAGCTTCGAGGATTTGGAATTAGGGTTTTAATGGCGGGAGGAGGGATCGGAGTCGGCGAAGTGGGAAGAAGAGCGGAGTACTATGAAGGGGGAGTCACTCTCTTCTTCGTATTGGCGGTCATCGTTGGATCTCTTGGAGGATCTCTGTTCGGCTATGATCTTGGCGTCTCCAGTTAGTTTTCTTATCTTCCCCTGATTTTAATGGCTTCCCTCTTTCCATTTTAGGGTTTCCTTCCCTTTTTTTTTTTTTTTTGTATTGAATGAATATGCTTAAATGTTTCAAAAAATCAACTGTAATTTGTTCCTTAAAATTAATCTATGTATTGTTTCAAATAATCAATCCTAATTTTACATGAACATCTGTTGATTTTGTTTTCTATTGAGTCCTTGCAGCTAGAGTCAAACCGACCATATAAACCAATTAAATTAATTAAATATATGCATATATTTCTAATTTCCAGCACCCAGTCAAAAAAGCAAACTGTTTTTTTATGTAATTTTTTAACTCGTTCGATTAAGGGCGCCACATTTTTTTAAATGTCATCTAACTGTTTGGTTTGCGCGTTTTTGAAAACACTGTCTTCTGCGTTTAGGTTTTTTACAATAAACGCAGGTCATGGATCAACTCCCACAGTAGATCTGCGGGCCGCGTTTCAGGATAAATTGCTTATCCTGAAAGCCTCAAGCTGTCCCAAACAGTTTGCATGATAATTATTATTTATTTGAAAAAAAAGGCGCCTCAAAATTTACTTCAAAATTTAAGAATGTTGACCCACATTGTATATAAAAGTTTATCGTATATAAGGTATTTTGCCTAAATATTTTTACTAGTAATAAAATATATATTTTAATATAAGATAATTTACGGAGATATAAAACTATTTCACTCGTATAAGGAGAACCCATCAAAGTTATTAATTTAGCACGTTCTTAATAGCACAATTGGTTAATTTGGATTTGAGCTGCCCTCACATAGCATTTGGACAGCGTATTATTGTTCTAAAACGTTATATTAGTTTTCACGCAAATCCTAATCAGTTTTGTCTCCCATCCTAATCACTTCCTAATTCTAATAATTTTATTCACCTAAAATTATTAGAAATCCGAACGTAGAGCTACGTTAGGATTGCAATAGTTAGGAATATTCTATTGTATTACAAGAGTATTTCATCTACGTTATTTATAAAAAAATGAAGCATTGTATGGTGTTATTATTTTACGGTGTTATTGGAATATTCCCCACGTTACTTGATTTGAAGTTGTGTTATTCTACATATTCCCCGTGTTATTTCAATTTCCACTATGTTATTGGAATAACACGGCCCCAAATCAAATAACGCGGGAGAATATTTCAATAACAATTCAACCTCAAATCAAGTAATGAGGGGAAATATTCCAATAAAACCGCAAAATAATCGAATAACACTTCATTTTTTATAAATAACGCAGATGAAATATTCATGTAACACGGTAAAACATTTCTAACTATTATAATCCGAATGTAGCTTTACGTTCTGAGTCCTAATGTAATATTTTTCTATATTGAGGGGCATAGCAAATCTCTATTAAGCGTCTGGTTAAATTCATTGATGAAATTAATAAAACACTAAATTATATAAATAACAATGTTTAGATTTATAAGTTAAATATATAAATCCCAACATTTTGACAAATATATACATAAATCCTCCCCGCATCCCCACCCCCTTTCAAAAAAAAAAAGACTCGTTTAGTTTAACATCTTCATGATGAAAACACAGGCGGGGTGACATCCATGGATGATTTCTTAAAAGAGTTCTTCCCCAAAACGTACGACAGAAAGCAATTNAATAACAATGTTAAATACATAAATTCACTAAAATACAATTTTGATATGATCAATAGTATGAAATAATTTTTTCTAAAAAAGACTCATTTAATTTAAAATTTTCATAATGAAAACACAGGCGGGGTGACCTCCATGGATGATTTCTTAAAAGAGTTCTTCCCCAAAACGTACGACAGAAAGCACGCGCATCTCCACGAAACAGACTACTGCAAATACGACAACCAGATACTAACCCTCTTCACATCTTCCCTCTACTTCGCCGGCCTCCTCTCCACCTTCGCCGCATCACCCGTCACGAGGAAATATGGAAGGAGAGCCAGCATCTTAACCGGCGCAGTCAGCTTCTTCCTCGGAGGCGTTGTCAATGCAGCAGCCGTCAACATTTTCATGCTCATCGTCGGCCGAATCTTTCTCGGCATCGGTATCGGTTTCGGAAATCAAGCCGTCCCTCTCTACCTATCCGAGATCGCACCCCCGAAGATCAGAGGGGCCGTGAATCAACTCTTCCAGCTAACCACCTGTCTAGGTATTCTCGTCGCTGATTTCATCAACTACTTCACCGAAAAGATCCACCCCTGGGGATGGCGGCTCTCCCTCGGCCTCGCGGTTTTGCCGGCAACCCTAATGTTCTTCGGCGGTTTATTTCTCCCCGAGACACCCNTCGCCGATTTCATCAACTACTTCACCGAAAAGATCCACCCCTGGGGATGGCGGCTCTCCCTCGGCCTCGCGGCTTTGCCGGCAACCCTAATGTTCTTCGGCGGTTTATTTCTCCCCGAGACACCGAACAGTCTGGTGGAGCGAGGAAGACTGGAGGAAGCGAGGAGGATTCTGGAGAAGGTGAGAGGGACCAAGAAGGTGGATGCGGAGCTGGAGGATCTGAAGGATGCGAGCGCTGCCTCGCAGGCGGTGAAGCACCCATTCCGCAATATACTGAAGCGAAAGAACCGGCCCCAGCTCATTATCGGCGCTATCGGCATTCCAGCTTTCCAGCAGCTCACCGGACAGAATTCCATACTCTTCTATGCTCCTNGCTGGAGGATCTGAAGGATGCGAGCGCTGCCTCGCAGGCGGTGAAGCACCCATTCCGCAATATACTGAAGCGGAAGAACCGGCCCCAGCTCATTATCGGCGCTATCGGCATTCCGGCTTTCCAGCAGCTCACCGGACAGAATTCCATACTCTTCTATGCTCCGGTGATCTTCCAGAGCCTGGGATTTGGATCTGGTGCGGCGCTCTACTCTTCCATTATCACCGGCTCCATGCTCGTTATCGGCGCTATTGTTTCCATGCTGCTCGTCGATAGGCTTGGCAGGCGTTTCCTCTTCATGGAAGCTGGGATTCAGATGATCATCTCAAATGTACGTAAATTATTTACATACACGCCCAATTCTTATGTATTTACGTTTCTATTACCCAAATCTTTCGTATCACTTGTACAAATGTCATTAAATTCACGCGAAATGCATACTTTTCATGCATAAGATGGCACATGTAAAAATCAAACTTTAGTTGTTAGATTTGTAAATAAATACATAGGAATTGAGTGATATGTATGTAAATCTTCCTTTTGTTTTTGAGTCATTTACATACATTCCACCTAATTCATATGTATTTACACATACAATACCTAAATTTTTTATTTGACATTTCGGCCACCCAAATCTTTCTCATAGCATTTTAAAATATCATTATTATAACTTTTAAAAAGTGAAATACATCTTTTGAGGTACAGATAATTGAAGTTTGTGTTAAATTAAGAGGTATGTGTGTAAATCCTCAATTTATTTTGTTTTTAATTTTCACTCTTAAAGCTAGAAACTATTCATGTAATCATCTGTGGTTGCAGTTGATTGTAGGCATAACTCTGGCTCTGGAGTTCGGTCGTGGCACTGTTCTATCCAAAGGTGTATCTGTGCTTCTTGTCATCTCAATCTGCGCATTCGTGGCAGCTTTCGGCTGGTCATGGGGTCCTCTCGGGTGGTTGGTGCCGAGTGAGCTCTTCCCCTTGGAGACAAGGCCAGCGGGTCAGAGCATTGTCGTTTGTATCAACCTTTTCTGCACCGCACTTGTCGCTCAGTGCTTCCTCGCGGCATTATGCCACCTCCGCTTCGGCGTTTTCATCCTCTTCGCTTGTTTGATTGTGATCATGTCTTTGTTCATCTACTTCCTGCTGCCGGAGACGAAGCAGGTGCCGATTGAAGAGATCTACCAGCTCTGGGAGCAGCACTGGTTCTGGAAGAAGATAGTGATTGATGAGGCTTCAAAGGAGACTCGGCAACCACCACCACCACAAGTGTAGTTAACCAATACCAACTGTGGATATTGAATAAAGCCTATGTTTTTCTCACGATGTTATGATTTCTTATTTGAAACAGCATGCTTTATAAATTGTGGATGGAATGTGTTTATGAAATGCATATATTTTCTGCATTGGTTACAATGTTCATGTCACTGTTTTCGTGCGGCAATATATATTGATTCTATGATGCAGATTGAGCATTTACTTAAGTCTGAGTCCATTGTTCTTTGTAGTATATAATTCTTCATGTTTTATAATAAGAGAGCGATTATGGTGCAACACTATCTTATAAGTCAGGCATTATTATATTGAAAATAGTATTTGGTAAAAAAAAAAGACTCATATAATATACTATATATCTTGGCATACACCTTTTTTGGTGCAGATGAAAACAAATAGGACTATATCAGCATAAACACTTAGCTTATGACTCCAAAAATGCATTAATTAAATAGTATCAAATTTATCAAATATCCATTTACAGGACACATATATTAGACTTCTAATCAAAAAAATGCTAACCATATTTTCGAAGCCATCAAATCAATGCATCTGCATAAGGAAATGTCCTTCATAAATGCTTGAACCCAAATGTCATGTTGGGAGTTTCTACAGTGTTCTAAAAGAATAAACAAGGCACGGGTTATTCTTGACAAAAATAATTGATTTGAAATGCCGACATAATTATAAAAAAATCATGCTTTAATGTGGTGATTAGGAAGAGACAATTAATATTGTGCAAACTGAAAATGATAATCAAAATGTAATATATTGTACAAGGTATTTCTGACAGGAAACATACCTTAACTAGCACTGTAAAATAATAACCCATTCTTCTATCCTCATTTCTTTGAGCAGAGCTCCCTTAGCGGATATTGGATCAGATAAATTATTGCCATTCTCGAAAAAATTCCATATGGGAATAATAAAAACTTGCTCAAATCCATCTACGGATGACTTCACAGATTCAAATTAAGCCAGTAGCTTTGCAAGTTCGTCCACTCCTAAACTTCCATGAGGAACCACATCCAGAAAGATATCTTTCTTGTTCCTGCTCCTAGATTTCTGTTTCTCATCACTTTTTCTTAGAGAAACAGGTGAAGTTTCAACAACATATTCCTCCTTACCATCCTTGCTCTTTTCTTTCTTAACCTTCTGAGACACAGCTTTCTTACACGGATGTTGAAAGCTCGGTCCAGTTGCAGCTTTCATGGCAAGAGCAACAGATTTGGATAGTACAATATCTGCATCTGCGGACTTCTCATCCAACACCAAAGCATTTCCAGCCTCAACAGCTTGCTTGACAAGAAGTGTGACACCTTCCAACCATGGGGCATTGAAAGACTCAAAGAGATTCTCAGAATTGTCTGCTTTGATATCAGATACATGAGTGCCTATCTCTGCCAAATTCAGATCAGATGCCGATGATGCATTGCCATTGCTTTGTCTTAAAAGAATATTCTCGTTCTCTTCAGGATCTGATCTTACGATTTGAGAACTGTTTTCTTTATGAACTTCATCAGATAGCTCCTCGACTGAGCCTTCAACAGAACTAGAAGCAGGTGGTTCAATTATATCTATCTTTGCAATATCTCTAGTATTTTCCATGTCAAGATCTTTTAACAGATTTATATCAACACTTTCCTCTACGGAATTTATCTTCTGCATTTGCATGTCCATTACTAATGAACCAGAAATATCAAATGCATCATCCGCGACAAGTCCCACAGCTGCATGATCGCCGTTTGATGGTAAAAGAGATGATTTCCATTCTTTCCCTCTCCACATCAGTATATGCTCATACTCAAATGAGAGTAAGGCACATGGAACCAGGTCCTACAAAACCAAGTTCAAAAACTGTATTATGAAAAAAAAGGGGTGTAAACAAGCCAAGTTTGAGCGAACCTAGTACTTGTTCGTATTCGGCTCATTCGAATTTTTTTTAGGCTTATGTTTGAAATTGCTCGTAAATAGCATATTCTTCATGTTCAGCTTGATTTNGCTCATACTCAAATGAGAGTAAGACACATGGAACCAGGTCCTACAAAACCAAGTTCAAAAACTGTATTATGAGAAAAAAGGGGTGTAAACAAGCCGAGTTTGAGCAAACCTGGTGCTTGTTCGTATTCGGCTCATTCGAATTTTTTTTAAGCTTGTGTTTGAAATTGCTCGTAAATAGCATATTCTTCATGTTCAGCTTGATTCGAATTTTTTTGTTCGATTCGACTTTTATTTAGCTTGACATTAATTGGAATGATTTAGAATATAATATATATTTTTTTAAAATAAAGCATAAAAATTAATATAAAAATGTTATAGTAAAATTAATTATTTAATCCGAGTCAAAATGAGCCAACTACAATTGAATAAAAGTATATTCATGTTTGGCTCATTCATAACTCGAGCTAAAAAATATCATTCGTGTTCGGCACTTGATTAACAAACGAATCAAACATGAGCTACTTAACGAGCCGAAAAAGAACATTTCGCAAACGGCAAGTTTTACCCTGAGCTTGGCACCTATCTTCCTGCAATCACTTTTGTTCATATCTTTGCAGTTGATCCGAACCAGCTCACATTCCTCGAAAGCCTCCTTGACATCTCTAACAAGATTAGAATATAAGCCGTTCTTTCCTGTTTGATACATGCAAGGCATTCAGTTTATCATGCATTGAGGAAATATATCACGTATCCCCGTTTACCTAAAACTGTACCAAAAAATTCTAATTTTCCATAATGATCTACTCCCCCCAAAAAATAAAACTAGCAATAAGAAAAGTGGAGAAGATAATGAAAGGGCANTGCAATCACTTTTGTTCATATCTTTGCAGTTGATCCGAACCAGCTCACATTCCTCGAAAGCCTCCTTGACATATCTAACAAGATTAGAATATAAGCCGTTCTTTCCTGTTTGAAACATGCAAAGCATTTCAGGTTATCATGCATTGAAGAAATATATCACGTATCCCCATTTACCTAAAACCAAAAAATTCTAAGGTTTGTTGATGGATTGACTTGTGTAAAGCCTTAAAAACTATTAATTGATGAAGATGTGAGATTTTAGACAACCAGGGGCTTAGAGAGTGTGAGCTGAAAAAAACTAGCAAGAAGAAAAGTGGAGAAGATGATGAAAGGGCTCACCAAGTTTGCATATTGGAGGCACTTGGCGCCCTTTCTTGCGCATCTCAGTTGCCTCTTCCAATGTTAACCCCTCGGGAACACGCTGAACCAATCGAGGGTACACGGGTGTCATGGGCTTCCAAAGCATAAGAGGGTATTTAGGTCTGGTCCTATAGTTGTAATTCCGACCACGATACAAGTAGACAATGCCTCCTCTGCTATATATAATCTTTCCTCCAGTTTTTTCCTGCACAAAAGAGCAATTGAACAATTTGCATGCTACAAGGTTGCTTGAAAGTTCATAATAAGTTGGGGACAAGTTCACAATTCTTATGTATTTACTTGTCTCTCACCTAAATTTTTATATTTACACACAGAGCACTCAAATCTTTACTATCACATAAAAAATAGCACTATATACCACTTTTTAAAAGGAAAATCAAATTTTCATGCATAGGTTTAGCGCACCAAAGTGCTTTGCATGTGCATATGAAAGTTTAGGTATGAGATACATAAATACGTAAGAATTGTGCTACGTATGTAAATTTCCCAATAAAGCAATACTTACAGGTAACCAAATCTAGCTATATATTCTACTTATGTGAAGAAATTAGACGCGAGCCTTAAGTATAAATTGACGCTATCAATTTGAGAAATGATGAAGTACAGAAATATGCGTCACTAAATAAAGATACAGCTTTCATAGCACAATAAAAGAAATAACAGAAGCGAGCAGTTGGATATGTGAGAATTAAAGGAAGAACAGGTAAGGAACTAATAAAAAAATCAAAAGTAAAATGGTTTACATAATGATTCCGTAAATCAGAATCTCTCAAATTCCATGAAACCATTAAACATCAAGATAAACAATGGAAAAATATTTCCACATTAGTGGGCCTGCTTCTGATGTTCATATACTTCTCATCACATTAAAATGAAAAAAAATACTTTTGAATCTCCATTATGTAATAATCAATACAGAAGGTAAGGTATATTCTCATTTCCATCAGCAATATATTTTTGCAGTGATTATTTCCATGAAATCGACTGTTAAGAATACAATTATATCAATGCAAGCATTTCATTTAAAAGAGTCGGTTGTGTGACTTCATTAATGATATTTTTAGGTTTATGGTATCGTGAAGGAATAGTTGATGATGATAAAGTAAAAGATACAGTTCATAGTGACATAAAAGCACTGATGAATCAGTGCTTCAAGCTATATATAGGCTTTCAACCATTGAAATCATCTTATTCTTGATATTTAGTTCGTGCAAAGTAGGAAAAAAACAAACAAATGCCAATTATTTTACCTTAAATTATTACCTCGAGTAAAAAACATATGCCATATGATAGTTATGCTTTCTTTTATCCTGAACGCACAGCATTTGATTATCAAGTCTTTCACAACGGTAACCAATTGCTATCTTTCACAAATAAATTAGAGATATTCAAAAAGCCTATTTAACCCACCTAAATTGTAGAATGCTTTCAAAGCTATCTGGTACACACATTGATGAATCTAACTAAGGCTTCGTTTGAGAACCTTTTTCACTGCCGTTATGTTGTACAGAACCGCGAAAATATTATTCTCATCTGTTGGCTATATTTTTGTCTCCCCGCAGTGGCTCGATCTCAAGGGTGTTTCCCAGTCATTTCAAAAAGCGAGATCGGAGCGGCTTCAAACCTACCGCACTTACGCATTCTGCCTTTTGGAAAACAACAAAGTCAAAAATAGCCTCTTCTTCTTCTGCCCCTATTTTCTTTTCAACTTATCGTGAAGATGCTTCTCCAGGCATTCGCTGCTCTTTCCATGTTCTCTTTTCCATGGAAGTAAAGCTTTTCGAGATCATTTATGAGAGCAATCTCCCCGCGAAAAGAAAAAGGTTTTCGAGGTTATTCATGAAAACAATCCCTGTACGAAAAGGAAAAGCAAAAACAACTTTCCAATTGAAATAAAGTAATCCATACGAGAGTTCTGTATGGGGAGTTTCCAATGGAAAGGAACTAATGCTGCAGGAGATTTTAGTATTTAAGAATATTTACTTTTTATGGATAATTAGTTATATTTTTTTACTTAGAAGTTGGATATTAACCTCGTCAAGAGCACATATCACTTTGAGTGTCACAATGAGAGCCATATAAAATTATGAAAAATAATTTATCAGTGTTAAAATGATAATTAACATAAACTATTTAGGGTATTATAGTCTTTTATATTAAAAAAACTATAACTAAAAACACCTAAAATTTTTTAATTCAAACGGTAATATTGACTTTAGCAACTATTACTTTATATTGTTGTTTATTCTAAAGTTGCTTTTAAAAGAGTTTCTTTTATAGAAGAAGCCCTCCCAAACAAAGCTTAAGTATCACTAACACTGAAAATAAATCAGTAATCTACAAGGCATGAACACAGACACAACAGCAAGCCTGTTATATTAATCTAAGAAGGCATTTTACATGCCAACAATAACAGCACAAAAAACTTCATAACATAAAAGTTCCAGACCTGCGCCAAAAAAAAAAAAAAAATACTCACAATTCAAATCCAAGGGTAGATCCGCATATAAATTAACTAGAAGTTAATGAAGGTATGCTAACACCGTGGACAGTCGAATAGTCGACGGATTTATGAGTTCATACCTCTAGTTGTTCGCGGACATTATCCATGTCAACCGTGCATACTCCTTTGCATTTTATCTTGCATACTCTTCTCCGTTTCCAATGAGCGTGTATATTATCCAACATATTGTGAGTCAAACCATCCCTTCCTGCAAATAATTGATGCTACGTCTGGGTCACGCGATATAAAAATGGACAACTCAAAACAAAATTGGGGAAAAAATCTTATAATATAACCCACATGCTGATAGCAAACAGTAAGTCGATAAGTTCTTGAAAAGATGACTGAGCTTTCAGCCTACAAATTATTGAATGCTAAAAGTTGAAATCAGAAGTATATTTTATATGTAAAATGTTAAGAGGGCAGTTCAGGAACAAGATCATCAGATTGCAGACAGAAGTAGTCAGAATCTCACCCATCAGCAGACCTTTGCTTCACAATTTTTTTGCAAAACAATTATTTGTTGCAAAATTACTGGTAATTAAGAAAAAGCTACTTCTAGTAGATTAAAGGATTCTTACTTTGACTAAAGTTTCACTTGTGTCCCGACACATGCTCACAAACTACTGTAATCAGCTTAATGCACAACAACTGTGTGATTAAGGACCTGTTTGTTGAACAATAACCAGCAAATGTCGCCCTAAATGGAAGAAAAGAATGGGCGTCCCTAATTAAGACCAACTAAAGCCTAAGCTCAAAGGTTTACTCATAAATCACATTAAATAGTTTAATATGATATATTACAAATAAAATAGAGGCAAACACCACTCAAATATCTCCGAGTTATGGTAATCCTGAAATCCTAACTGAATAAGAAGCTAACTTCACCCTTTGAGATTCATACACAGCTGAGACTTACATCAATCCTCAAAATTGTTAACGAGGAGATTTCAACATTCAAGCCGATAAATTTTAAAAGAGAGAGCAATAAGCTTTACAGGAAAGCCTTGACTTCCAGTATAGCACTCAACAAAATAGTTACAAAATGGTCAGTGAGCCCTTTGCTCTGCTCTTGGTGTTTGGTCCCTATCATAGTTGATTTATGACGGAAAGGACTTTTTGGTGGCCAGAAAGTTCCAAAGCATGGAGGTTATTTAAGGTCCCGAGCTTCACAACTCAAACATGTTGTGAAAAAACGACGGCAATAAAGCGAAAAAAAAACCAGATCAAGAAAAATTCGCAAAACAGAAAACACAGCGAAACACACAGATTTACGTGGTTCGGTAAATTGCTTACGTCCACGGAGCTGCAGAGAATTTTATTACTTGGGGAATTACACCTGTCGATCACCTCGACGATTACAAAAAAAAACACTCTTTCTCTCTCCCCTTCTCTCTCCTCCCCTTCTCTCTCTCTCTCTAAACCGAGAGTCACTTGAGAAATAGTAGCCAAGCGGAGAACGTTGCATGCAATTCCCTGCTGCCTTTAGCTTCAGCCGAAGGATTTTGGTGGTCACAAATTAGCTTTTCATTAAGCCATTACTTATAGAAGCTTTAAAGGCCCATTTAAGGCAAGCTGTCAAATTCCTTCCTACTGTGCACGAAAGCAATACAAGCTAAGAAGATTAATAAGGAAAAGCTCATGCTTTGCAAATTCTTCTTCCTTAAATGGTCTAATATGGCTCATTAAGGAATCAACTCTTAATTAGCTGCCTTTTAATTAGCTAATTCTAAAGGAAGCAACAGAGGAAATATGGAGAAAGAAATATTAAGCAATATTAATTAATATTGCTTTCCTCAATTTACCAACAAGAGGAAGGCGGGAGAATTCACAGAAGAAGGAATTAAATAAAATTTAATTAACTTCCATAGACGCCAAAATTGCCAAATCAAATCGTGGACCGAGCTCCACAATACCTAACAATTCTCCCACTTGGAGATCGGGACACTAACTGCATCGTCCCCTGACTGCATCGTCCTTTTCCTCAGATATGATATTCTCCACCTCTGCAACTCAAATCTCCGGTCTTCATACCAGAAGACCAGCTGAAGTCGAGCACAACTTCAGCTTCTCAAGAGTAACACCCTCAGCTGATATATCGGCATAAACGCAGTCTTGTACCTCCAAGCACTTTCATTGGTTACTCTTGTATCTGCTAACAACTTCTACTGCATGGGCAATATCATGCCTCAGCTGAAGGCTTTTTCAACAAGTGCAGTCTTGTACCTCTTACCGCCATCAAACGCAGTCTTCACCCGATACACCCACTTGTTATGCAATGTCTTCTTTCCTGATGGAAGTTCTGCCAGCTCCCACTTGCTCGAACTTTTATCTTGCAAGACTTTTTCATAGCTCTGTGATTCTCCACCATATGTCCGTACAAAATTCAGTTTTTCTGTCTTTGGCGTTCTTCCACCTTTCAAGAAACGTCTCTTCTGCTTCCCCATAATGCACCTCTGGCTCATGTTTTCACGCCTGAGTAAACCTGCAGTCATTTATAGTGTGTCAGTTTTCTTACCCTGAGCCAGAACTAATGCTCCTTTAGTAACCTTCCAAGTACTATCTGAGAACACTACTGAATGACCACCCTCATTGAGCTGCCCTACAGAAATGAGGTTTTTCTTCAATTCAGAAACGTGTCTGACTTTTTGCAAAGTCCACTTGCTCTTGTTAGGTAGTGCAATATCAATGTCTCCCATCTNTGTTAAGAATACAATTATATCAATGCAAGCATTTCATTTAAAAGAGTCGGTTGTGTGACTTCATTAATGATACTTTTAGGTATATGATATCGTGAAGGAATAGTTGATGATGATAAAGTAAAAGATACTGTTCATTGTGACATAAAAGCACTGATGAATCAGTGCTTCAAGCTATATATAGGCTTTCAACCATTGAAATCATCTTATTCTTGATATTTAGTTCGTGCAAAGTAGGAAAAAACAAACAAATGCCAATTATTTTACCTTAAATTATTACCTCGAGTAAAAAACATATGCCATATTATAATTATGCTTTCTTTTATCCTGAACGCACAGCATTTGATTATCAAGTCTTTCATAACGGTAACCAATTGCTATCTTTCACAAATAAATTAGAGATATTCAAAAAGCCTATTTAACCCACCTAAATTGTAGAATGCTTTCAAAGCTATCTGGTACACACATTGATGAATATAACTAAGGCTTCGTTTGAGAACCTTTTTCACTGCCGTTACGTAGTACAGAACCGCGAAAATATTATTCTCATCTGTTGGCTATATTTTTGTCTCCCCGTAGTGCGTCGATCTCAAGGGTGTTTCCCAGTCATTTCAAAAAGCGAGATCGGAGCGGCTTCAAACATACCGCACTTACACATTCTGCCTTTTGGAAAACAAAAAAGTCAAAAATAGCCTCTTCTTCTTCTGCCCCTATTTTCTTTTCAACTTATCGTGAAGATGCTTCTCCAGGCATTCCCTGCTCTTTCCATGTTCTCTTT
>JXCR01029392.1:74575-93639 GCA_002079205.1 Phalaenopsis hybrid cultivar | reverse complement strand
AATATCAGCGCACGAATCTCATCATCAAAATCAATTTCAACATATGACAATTGATTAGTGATATTATTGAACTCATTCAGGTGTTGAGCAACAGACACACCTTCCGCTATCTTCAGGTTGAATAATTTTTTCATCAGGTGCACCTTATTATTTGCTGATGGCTTTTCATACATGTCTGATAAAGCTGCCATGAGATCTGCAGTAGTCTTCTCCTTGATAATGTTATGGGCAACGGATCTTAACAGGGTTAATCGAATAACCCCCAGAACCTGTCGATCCAACAGATTTCATTCCGCCTCGTCCATCTTTTCTGGCTTCTTTCCCAGCAACGGCAGGTGAAGTTTATTCCCATAGAGGTAGTCATCTATCTGCATTCTCCAGTAACTAAAATTTGTGTCATTGAACTTCTCGATCCCCGATGTCATCACTTCGTCTCCGCCCATCGTTTTATTTCAGCCTTGAAACAAGGCTCTGATACCAGTTCATGTGAAAAAACGACGGCAATAAAGCGAAAAAAAAAAACCAGATCGAGAAAAATTCGCAAAACTGAAAACACAGGGAAACACACAGACTTACGTGGTTCAGCAAATTGCCTACGTCCACGGAGCTGCAGAGGATTTTATTACTTGAGGAATTACACCTGTCTATCACCTCGACGATTACAAGAAAAAACACTCTTTCTCTCTCCCTCCCTCTCTCCTCCCCTTCTCTCTCTCTCTCTCTCAACCGAGAGTCACTTGAGAAATAATAGCCAAGCAGAGAACGTTGCATGCAATTCCCTGCTGCCTTTAGCTTCAGCCGAAGGATTTTGGTGGTCACAAATTAACTTTTCATTAAGTCATTACTTATAGAAGCTTTAAAGGTCCATTTAAGGCAAGCTGTCAAATTCCTTCATACTGTGCACGAAAGCAATACAAGCTAAGAAGATTAATAAGGAAAAGCTCATGCTTTGCAAATCCTTCTTCTTCCTTAAATGGTCTAATATGGCTCATTAAGAAATCAACTTTTAATTAGCTGCCTTTTAATTAGCTAATTCTAAAGGAAGCAACAGAGGAAATATGGAGAAAGAAATATTAAGCAATATTAATTAATATTGTTTTCCTCAATTTACCAACAAGAGGAAGGCGGGAGAATCCACAGAAGAAGAAGGAATTAAATAAAATTTAATAAACTTCCATAGACGCCAAAATTGCCAAATCAAATCGTGGACCGAGCTCCACAATACCCAACAAAACAAGGTCTCAAAGATGTGAGCTTTGATGCTTCACTTTGTAAAGACTTCTCTCGGAACGCCTTTGATGTGACTCAGAATGCTTAGTTCTGAAACTTGGGATGCCACAGTATTGTATAGTATTGTAAGAAAAATTTGAAAAGCTTAAAATGAAAATTTCATAATAGCACACAATTTTGTTATATTTACATATCTAACACCTAAATATCACATTAGGATATTATTGTAAGAAAATATGGATGGCTTAAACAGAAAATTTCGGACATACCACACAATTCTGACATAGTTACATTTGTAACACCTAAATGTCACACTATTGNGTGTGTGACTTCAACGTGTATTACACTTTTATAATGATTGATTTGGAAGAGAGTGCACCATGGCACTCGCATATTTAAATTTTTCACATGTAATTCAGATTATTAAAAAAAGGAGAATCATTGCATGAGAAATATAAAAATCTTTTTTGGTCGCCTTGTGCTGCACATTGTTTCAATCTCATTTTAAAAGATATTAGAGACATGTCTCTGGTTAAAGAACTTCTATAAATGCCTCAAAGGTGACAATATTTGTTTACAATCATGTTTTCTTATTATCATGGCTGCGAAGAAGACCGGGTTGGAAAGAGATAGTACAACCAGGAGCAACTCGCTTTGCAACTACTTTTATCACTTTGAGAATTGTCTATGAACACAAACATGACTTACAAGCTCTTGTTACTAGCAAACATTACATTGATTCAAAGCTTTCAAAGACTATTAAAGGGAGGAGAGAGTTGTAACTTCTATCATTTTGGATTGTAAGTTTTGGAATGACTACTTAATAATATCAAAATTATTAGGACCTTCAGTAAGATTATTACAGGTGCTTGATGCTGATGAGAAACCCACACTTGGTTTTTTGTATGATGGATTATATATAGTCACAAAAAGCAATTAAATGTATGTTCAGGAATAAGAAAGCTTTGTATAAGCCATATACCAATATTATTAAAAAGAGATGGGATTTTCAACTTCAACAAGGCATTAACTCAGTTGCTTATTTCTTAAACCCATATTTTCAATATGATAACAACAACTATTATCATAAATTTGAACTCATGAAGGGTCTGGTTGAGATGATTGGAAATAATGACATATACAGTAAACCAAAACNTGTATTTCTTCAGTTACAATATTTGCGTCATCATTCTCCTTCTTGAGATTTCTGCAGTTCTTTTTTATGTGGTCAGCTTTGCCACAATTCCAGCAGGTTGCCTGTTGACCAGACTTTGATTTTGGTCTTCCTCTGTTTGAGTTTTTGTCCCGTGATCTCCCTCTAGAATCAACAATCAGTGTCGAACTCGAACCCGAGGTCTCACCAGAATCTTTCTTGCGCACCTCCTCAGCCAAAATCAAATCACGTATATCATCATATTTCAATTTAGATTTACCTGCAGAACTGCTAACTGTCATCCTCATGACTTCCCAGCTATTTNTTTCAAACATACCACAATTCTAAGGTATTTACATATCAAACATCTAAATGTCATATTACTGCATGGTATTGTAAGAAATTATGAAGGGCTTAAAAAGAATTTTGGGAATACCACACAATTATGATGTAATTTACATATCAATCACTTAAATTTCATATTATTGCATAGTATTGTAAGAAAATATGGAAAGCTAAAACAAAAAATTTCGGACATAGCACATAATTCTAATATATTTTCATATCTGACACCAAAATGTCATAGTACTCCATATTATTATAAGAAAATTTGGAAAGCATAAACAAAAAACTTTGGGCATACCACACAATTCCGATGTATTTACATATCTAATACCTAAATAACACATTATTATCACATTGTGCTTATTGAATGAATATCACGAGAAATTTTTATGTAAGAGATCATATATGACTTCATCATATATAGGTGACAAATGGATTAGAAAACTACTAGGCGGGAATCCAGGGATATTTCACTATATTTACGAGTCACAAGAAATCTTTGTTGGCCTTTTGAAATTCTTGAAAATCAACTATGGTCTACATGATGCTTCTAGGACAATGAGTAGAGAAGTTCTAGGCATACACACACAGGGCAGCATACCTGCGGTTTCAACATTCAAGTAAGGCAATTAGTTGGTAGTTTGTTGTAGGCTTAAATGCATTGATTAGCTTATCCACTTGGGTGATAAAACTTATAAATTCCATGTTTCATACAATTCCACCAAAGATTTTGAATGATACTCAATATGTCATTTTTAAGTTACCCTTTTACATCTCAATTTTCATATTATGTACGACAAACATATGATTCAATAATAAATATCTCATATTTTAAGCAAAACTGTATTGGAGTAATTGATGGGATATATTGATGCTCGTCTTCCAAAATGTGATTGTGTCATATATTGGTTGATGTGGTTTGTCAACTCAGAATGTCATGGCGGTGTGTGACTTCAACGTGTATTTCACTTTTATAATGATTGATTTGGAAGGGAGTGCACCATGGCACTCGCATATTTAAATTTTTCACATGTAATTTAGATTATTAAAAAAAGGAGAATCATTGCATGAGAAATATGAAAATATTTTTTGGTCGCCTTGTGTTGCACATTGTTTCAATCTCATTTTAAAAGATATTAGAGGCATGTCTCTGGTTAAAGAACTTCTAGNTGCAAAATAGGTATTTTTTCTATAATTAATATTTCAATTTAATAGCTATAATGATATTCTATGATTAAAAAATCTCATTTACTTTTGTAGGTTACACATTAAAAAAAAAATTATGATCCGTTGGACTACACAAGCATTGATAATATAGATTTTTGGATAGTTGACGATGAACCAACACCTGAACTTATTTATGATAATTCAGAGAAAAAATATATGAGAAGGTTATAATTCCAACAACTGAAGAGCCTAACATAACATGTAATATTGAAATTCACACTAAAATTTTACTTATATTTAAATATATAATTTGGGTAAAATAATAATTTATTTTGTATATTTTATTATAGCTGAAGATAATTGTGGTGACTTGTTTTGAAGACTTCGAAACATATGATGATGCAGCTTTTGGAGATGCAAAATATTTGAGGATGCAAATATTTGGGACTTTATTTAGCTATGTTTGATTATTTAGTATGTGTGATCTTTTATTAGTTTAAATCTATATTGATAGTTAAATTTATAAACTTGTGGTCTATGATTAAATCATGATTGTGTCACTTTATGATTTTTGAGAATTTTTATATTGAATTATGATTTTGTATCTTTAATGTATTTCATTTCAACTCTAGAACTCAATCAAATGGTTGTTGGCATTAAATACTTATAAAAGCTAAATGCCTTAGAAGAAGGTCAGCTAGTGTAATTAGAGATTCTAGCTGATCACAAGATCTCATTCTAATTTATGTTATTATCTTTCATAAGTCTTGTAGGAACTTCTTTGCATCATGCAGTGATTTGAAAGCACTATTATTCAGCTTATTTCTCATGCAGGTACATATATTTCAACAATTTTCATGGAAAACCTTTCGAATCTTATTTTTTAGAAAGATTTGCATAAGTCAATTCCTATGTATTTACTATTTACACATGTAACACTTAAACTTCAATTTTTACATACATGTCACCATACTTATATATGTAAGGGTGTATTTCACTTTGTGAAAGTTAAAACTGTGGTATTTTTTATGTGATGAATCATTTGGGTGTTATAAATGTTAAAAAGTAAAGTTTAGGTGATAGATATGTAAATACATAAAAATTGGTTAGCATGTATGCAAATGACACCTTGTTATTAGTTATATTCATGCCAATTTTTTATCTATTGAAGACAAGTGCATATGAAATAAACGTTTTTTTTTTTATATTATTTTTTATTTTAGCAATTTTTTCAGTGATGAATGATGATCTTCAAACCCTCTTCAAAAGGGAATACCAATGTTATCTGTGCTTTTGAGATATTGTTAAAGGCTAATTTTAAGTTGCTCAATTTATATTCCATCTTTCTCCCTATGTTTAGGTGTTCCTTTTTTTTTTTATTATAACTATTTTTTTTTAAATGAAATACACATTTTCTTGCATAGGTACAAAAGATATGTTAGTAGTTTTAAATTTGCAAATATATTACTTTTGATTGTGTTTTATTTATTAATTTTTTTCAGATTTGCATTATTACATCATTATTATATCATTTAGGAAATATTTAATTATTCTTTTATTTAGTACATCATTTGGTTCGAACCCCGGTTCGACGACCGTCAAACCAATGAACCTTGAGCATTTACTTCTTCCGGTTTAATGTTCAGTCCAGTTTTCACAACCTTCGTTATGAAAGTAGAAATTTCAAATTCTACTTATGTTAAGAAAGGTAGAGGTGGACCTAAAAATACTCAGGTATGATGTATAAAAAATTATCTTAATTTATTAGAATTAAATGAAAATATGACACTCAATTGAGCACAATGAAGAAAAATGATTCATATAACCGATCCCACTTAGTGGGGGTAAAGGCTTGTTATTGTTGCTGTTATTATTGCTGAAAATGATACATTTTGATCTAAAATGTGTTGTAAGAATTGAAGCCTTTTCTTGAGGTGCAAAAAATTACACAGCCAAATGTTCAAACGAAACACATGCACTCCAAGTTAACTAAGACAGCAATAATAAAAAATCAATATGTTATTGCAGCACATTAACAACCACAAATTTTCATTCTTAATTAAAAGTACCAGCAAATAAAGAATCGTCAACTTTTGCAGTTACTCTCAGAAATAAATATAATCAGTAGCAACAACACTAACCCATATTCAGTTGCCTCTTGCTCTTCAAACTCCCCTTTATAAGCTCCTTAACCTCCTCCTTCTCCAGTGGCTCGCCAAGTATCTCTTCTCTTGTCTCGGCCATATACTTCGGCCCCGAACCAGCCAGATATGGCCCTGGTGCTTGAACCGTCTTCACCCCTTTCTTCCCTGGAGGCGGTAACCTAAACGAATCAAACTCTGGCAGCTTCTTCTTGCTAGCAGGCAGCGGCGCCCGTCCCGTCCACGGCCTCGGCATCGTCGTCGGCCCAAAGGGTAAAAACGGTGGTTCCCGCAGAGCCAGAGGCTTCACCTTCGGCGTCTCGGTATAGCTATATTGGAACTCGAATGGCGCATTCTTGAGTTTGTAAGCTATTCCCGTATCCGAAATGGAGATCCCCATCTCCCCGTTGNCGGTGGTTCCCGCAGAGCCAGAGGCTTCACCTTCGGCGTCTCGGTATAGCTATATTGGAACTCGAATGGCGCGTTCTTGAGTTTGTAAGCTATTCCCGTATCCGAAACGGAGATCCCCATCTCCCCGTTAGGCTGTTCCGGCGGAACCCTAGCTTTGCGTGTAGATCGACCGATTCGGCGGAAGGCGGGGTGGGAATAACTAGGGTTTTCGGGTTTGGAGTATTTAGAGGCTTTGCCTGGAATGGAAGGAGAGGAAGGGGAGGAGGGGGTGCCATGGGACTTGTACTCGGGAGGTGGAGACGATGTGATAGAGGAGATGTGATTCACAGATTCAGAATATTCAGCGATTTTGGTTGCGGACTGAAAGCGGCGTNCTGGAATGGAAGGAGAGGAAGGGGAGGAGGGGGTGCCATGGGACTTGTACTCGGGAGGTGGAGACGATGTGAAAGAGGATATGTGATTCACAGATTCAGAATATTCAGCGATTTTGGTTGCGGACTGAAAGCGGCGCTGGCGGCGGATGTCGTCCTCGATCTCCTTTTGCTGTCGCTGGCGACGAAGGAAGGGTTCTGCGTTGGCGTTGTTCCAGCGAGAGAATCGGATTTCAGTGGGGGTGGAGGAGCGGCGGTGGCGGGTGGATATATTTGGCGGGAGGATGGGGAAGGGGATGGAAGATTTGAGCGCCATTGCATTCAATGAGGAGAGCAGTTTCAGCGACGCTGATGGCGAATGGATATTATCTGTTGCGTATTCATTTGGAAGAAAATATTACATAATATTACATCACTGGTTAAGTGGGTCCCATCCCAAGCTTACTGCGTATTCATTTGAAATAAAATATTAAATAATATTACATCGCTGGTTAAGTGGGTCCCATCCTAAGCTTATTGTATGAGTGACTTATTATTATTGGAGTTCATTATTGGACTCCGAATGCAGGACACGTCACGTGTTGTTATTGAACTCCGAATACATTCAGAATATATATTTTACTTTTAAATTTGTGAGAGCACTTGCTATAATCAAGTTTAATCAAGTTTAATAATTTAGTTTGGATTTATGTGCGTAAAAATTTAAATTTAAAGGTATTATTAATTTAACCTAAATTCAATGAAATATAAAAAAAACAAAAATTAAATACAATTCTCCTTCAAATTGAATTTTTTTACATTTCGTCTTTTCAACCTCCTTTTCGTCCCTTTTGAGATGTAAGCCTAGATTTAATAAATCTAATACTTTTTTTGACTGATTTAATGAATTTACGTCATTATTGTTTGCGACCTTCATTCCTGTCACGGTTCGCCGGATTTATCAAATCATCGGATTTGATAAATCCTATGTAACGTAAATCCAGNATGGGGAAGGGGATGGAAGATTTGAGCGCCATTGCATTCAATGAGAAGAGCAGTTTCAGCGACGCTGATGGCCAATGGATATTATCTGTTGCGTATCCAATTTGCAAGAAGTGTGGTAAAGTGGGTCCATCTTAAGCTTACTCTAGAAGTGACTTATTTTTATTGGACTCTGAATGTAGCACATGTGACATATTATTATTGGACTCTAAATGCATTCAGAGTTCATATATTTTTTTTTTAATTTATGAGAGCACTTGCTGTAACTATGTTTGCGGCCTTCATTCCCGTCACGGCTCGCCGGATTTATCGAATTTAATAAATCCTATTTAACATAAATCCAACACTTGAACAAACACCTTCTTGGTTAGACATGTAAATACATAGGAAATGAGTGGCATGTATGCAAATCTTCCTAAATTTAATTTATAATGATACATTAACATATATATATCACACATCTTTTAAGTATTTAAATGTCAAATTTCTAACTCTATTTTTGACATTTATTTCACCCATTTTTTTTTATGAACTTATATATATTTTATATAACAAATAAAATTATTTTGATTTTTAAAAATTAAATTACACATTTTCTTGCAAGAATAAAAGAAAATCCATATAAAAAATAAAGTTTAGATGTTGATATGTAAATAAATAGGAATTAATTGGTATGTATATAAACTTTTCATTCATAAATTATAACATATTTATAAAAGTATTATAAAAAAGGTTTTATAAAAAAGTGCTAATGACACGAGTTCAAGTAAAAAAATATTAAAATTTTACGAATTAAATTGAAATTGATTTTAATAGATTTGCACATATATAACATGCATATTCAAAAATGAGTTTTTGGAGCAACAAGAAAGCACAAATATTAAATGTGCCTCACGGGTTTAATGAAATGAGCCCTTAAATTGTGCATTCAATGATCTGTCGCCGACCTAATCAATCGTACTTGTCAGCTGTACCTTTGGAAGTTACAAGTTGTAGAGCTCTTTATCGCCCAGAAGGATTATGTGAGTGCCTTTGAAGTACGTCTGCATTCTTAAGAGTTCTCCATGACGAGTTTGTCCAATCTAAATCTTTGAGCAAACTCTTCCAGCCAATCTCACCTACATTACCCGAGTTTCTGATCCATACTCATATGAAGTGGTTGAACATTCTCGCCAAACTCGTTGATAATTAATTGGTTACACCACCGAGCTCTACAAGAAACACTCTGAGGCGAAAGGAAGAGGATTTCAATGTGTCGGTACACATTCCGTCATTTATTAACAAAATAACAATACAATTCAGCGGTCTTGACGACAACAAGCTGCTAAGGCTCTGTACTACATAGTCCATAACCTCATATTATGTTTTATTCTCTAGACCTTTGCGTCAGTAGATAGGCACCTTAATGTATAATTAAAAGGGAAAATTGGAATAAGGGGAACCTCTCTCTCAATCATGTACCCTGAAATAATTCTAAAAATCTCTCATCTTCTTCTCACTCCTTCAAAATTTTGCCTGGATTGTATGTGTTTATGAATTATGTGAGATCTCACATCTCAGATAGATTCAATATCCTAAAAGATGTGATGAGTGTGAAGCTCATTATCAACATATAGAGTAACTTAAGGAACAAATGAATAAGAGGATAGATGAAGGCAGGTGGTGTCAATAATCCATTCAGTAGTGTGACCTTCTCCACAAACTTTCTCGAACTCCATATAAATTACAATTGACATATTCAAATAATCAACATCTTTTAAAAATTCCTAGAATTATAAACAAATAATTTATCATTTTTTTTAAATGAATACCATCGAAATGTTAATTGATATAAAGAAATACCTGAATATGTAACACATAGTCCTCGTGACCCATCAAAATCATTTTCTTATCCTCGACCCATGACACACTTGATTTTTTTCTAAATTGTTGAATACAATTTCATATACTCCTCTGATGTCATAGTTGATTTTTACACTACTCAGTTGCTAAATCAATTCCAAACTATTCTTTCAATTATTGTGCAACACCTTAGTAGATGGCATCTTTAAAACCTTGAGCACTTCTCACATTAACACCCACATCTTCTAATAGAATATGAATTAACCAGCCATCCATTCTGGCTTTAAGCTCCAACAACATGTTTTCTTTTCTCATCTGTTTTGGAAGAAGAAGCATTAGCTGGTTAGAGGCTCAATGTAAAAACGCCTACATAAAAATGGTGGCATCCATATGTTGCATTGGAGTGAAAATAATATAATGGAAAAAACTTTGGCAGCATTCCACATTTCTTGCATAAGAAAAAAAGAAGGCAATAATAATTTCAAAACTGAAATTAAAAAGAAAAAGCTCTATGACATTTCTAATAATTATAAAAGTAATTTTTCCCCTTAATGTATATACATTAAAAACTAAAACAAAATGTAAAACACATCACATATAAGTTAACCAACTAATTTCATAGATACAAATTAGAAAAAAAATATTATTTATATATCATGGATAGCTCTATCATAGACAAAAATCACAAAAAAAAAATCATTTTTAAACGAAAAAAGAAAAACTTTCATTCGAAAAATATAGTTAATAGGCCTTATTAACCAATCTATTCCACATGACATTGGCAAATTGATCTCATTTGTCTAACAAACCCCAAGAGTAATTGAAAATTGATAGAGCCCTTTTTTTGTGGTGACTTCTTTGGACCTACTCATCTTTAGAGAGAATAAACTCGTCACCACCTTCTATAGTTATCCTATTGTGTAGAATACAATAAATTATCACAATGTCGACTCATGTTTGTAATAGAAAATAAGACTCAAACTTCAAAAATGTAATACAATTCTTCAGTGAATCCTTTGAACACTCCATGCTAGTGTGCAACAGCTACTGTTAGAGATTAAATATATCCTAATAATTTGAAGACTAACTGGAACAAAAAACCATCAAGTGATGTCTTATCGCATGATGTGACAAAATAAAATCATTTCAAGTGGAATAATCACCATTAAAAAAACAATATTTTCCTGAAAAATATTGACAAACTATTTCTTAATGTAAATATTACATGTAATTGTAAGACCTATAGTGAAAGATTTAGATTACATACCTTAAAAAACTCATAAACCATCAGATCATTCTAATGCTTTTCATAGGACTATTAACTCAGGTGTCGAACCTTCCCATCTAGCTAGAACATATGTGAATCTCAATTTGAAATTGGCTGCCACTAAGACATTCTTTGTTTAATATGATTTTCTTCATCTAAATGCAGCTTGATGGTCCTTAAGAACTCTAGCTTTAATATGTGTTACATCTATTGTGCCAATGCAATCCTATTTTTATACAAATCATATTAGAAAAAAAAACTTGAAAATTTATTGAAATCATTAGATGATATTTAGTTGAAAATAAGACGTAAACCTATTATTAGATCATATTTTCAAGGGAGTTTGAAGCTTTCGAGGTTGAAGCAATCCATTACGAAGTTATCATATGACTTATAATGCAACGTAGACGTACTTGCTGACAATTTCCCCATACTATTAAAAGTCGAATTTGATGACTCGATTACGAACACTATTCATAATGTATGTAATAATATGAAAACTTGTTCCTCAATTTGTATATTAAATGTGTCCATAAGTAATCTCCATTTTCACATTAGATCACATAATTTAAAGAAATACTCTCTTCTCATTCTCATCATATCAATGCAAGCAAAATCATTGCCATTGAATAATCTAGTTAAATATGTTTAAAGTTGTATATTCCGCTCAAAATTATAATTTTTCTTTGCATCACAATTTTGTACAAAAAATACAATCATCATTATTGCAACGATACTAGCTGTCGAGCAATTCAAACCATTTTCATATCGCCCTCAGAGTCAAACAGATTGGATTGATGCTCTTCATTATCTTCAAAAATCTCTTTCACCCTTATACTAAAATCTATTAATGTTGAATATTATTATAATCATAATCATAACACCTCCATAAACGATAATGCATTTTCTTAAAACAATATCCAAACACACATATATGTGCGTGCTTGTGTGTGTGTGTGGGAACACATTAATAGTGAAAAGCAAAGAATTTATATGAACACTTTAAATGTATAAAAATAAACTATAAATGCTACATTTGTAGTTTAGAATTAACTCGTAAGTATGTATATTTACACCCATGCATGAGAAATTGCTACTTTGCTTTATGAAACATGGCAAAGGGACTAATTATAAATGTATTTTTTAATGAAAAAAGAAGCAAGAAGCAACTAATGTCACTAATGCATCAACATCCATTGGATGTTACTTAAGAATTGTTGCTCCATTAAGTTTTTATGGAGTAGTGCCTAATGGCATTAAAAATAGAAGTTGATAAATGTGTTTTGTAGCAATGACAAGGAATATTGAAAATACATAGGAACTATATGTCATGAATGTAAATCTCCTATAAAACCAATCGAAAATGTCATGACAAATACAACTAGATGTTAATAGTGACACTGCAAGCCAGTTTCTATGAGTACACAAGTTTCAAAGTAAGCATCAAGCACCCACATCACCTTAATGTTATGAGTTAACATCATTCAAATTAATATTCATAAAAGTAATTTTCTTAATTTGATATCATTAAAAATTTTAATTTTCTAAATTAGTAGACACAAGATAGGCTGAGCGCATGCAAGAGCTAAAATTAGGCATGACAGAACACATGAACCAATTATAGCAAACTTTGAGCACTCAACTGGGTTGAAAAAAAAAAAATCTCTCGGCTTGCTAAAACTCTTGAGCCTCAATTGACTTTTGTTCCTCTACCTCATGTCGCCCTTCTTCTCTGGCACACCTAAGCTCTACTTTCAACAACAACAAAAAAAAAGCTTTCGTAGCACTTTTTGCATGTATCCACAACATTAAAACCCCTGCTATGCTCTTTACAGCAGATTTGAAGTTGCTGCAACTGTCAGAGCTGCAAAGGCTTTTAACAACGATTTTAATTTTTTTTATGCATTTTTAAAATATTTTTAGCAACATTTTTTAAAACGACCTCAAATAAGTGTATAAATTATTATTATTTTTTTTGTAGTAATTGTGACTTCGTCTCCTCAATCATTCATTCCCTTCGACCATCTGAGCCGACTACCACATAATAACATATTACTGAGCTCATCGACCTGCCTTTACCAGAGACACCCCTTCCAAGCCCCCGCCCGCATATCCCTTTCTCAGTCTTCTACTCGTAAGTTCTACATAAAAAAAAATTGACTTGTCTCTCAATTTCAATTCCAATTTCAGTTTTCCTTTCTTATATAAGTTATGGAAAATAAGCTGCGAATTTCTCTGACGATATTGCGAGTTGGCAGGAGCAAGAGAAAGAAGAGTTTTTGCAGGAACGATGAACAAACGTGAGCATTGCTGAGTAGCTAATTTCCGCTTGATTTATTTACATGAATAAAAGTTCATGTACTCACTTTGCAGTATACCAATAATCCTCCCAAACAAATAGCTTATTAATTATATGGTTCAACCAGACAGTCTTTTATCATTAGTATTGTTGAGTAGTGGTGGAGCCCGGTCCACTGCTCTAATTGGGAATTTCTCCTAATAGCCAGCTTTTGATTAAGTTAATCTAATTTCATTTCCTGTTAAAGCTTCGCCTGAGGACCCCGCTGTCCCCGCCATCTCCAGAATTCGCAAATAAGGATTTATAATTTCCTTGTTATGGGGCTCCTAAACATGGTTAATTGAGCTAATAATAGAAAACATGTAATTTACCTGAAAAATTAGATTTCTTCCCAGCTGTAGCGTCACATGGCTTTCAAAATTGGGCTTCTTCCTTATTGGGCTGAATAGGCAGAGTTATATATATGGATGCTGGAAGTAAACGTATTGTTGTGCCTCTACTCCTGTTTTCTTCTCCTTTCTTGGCTCACGGTAAGGAAGAAGGAAGTGCAAGGCATAGCATGTTTCTCTTTCTCTCCATATTTTTCTCTTATTCTCGTTGGTGGCTCCCTGTTAGAGATAGAGAAAGATTAGGTGTTATTCTTTGAATTAATAAAATCATCTACAACTCCGTGAACGTAGTTAATTTGCCGAACCATGTGGGTCTGTGTGTTTTCAATGTATTTTTTATTTTACAATTTTTCTCGATCCGATTTTTCACATTATTACCGTCGTTTTCACAACAATTATTTTATGAGGCCTTGCTCGTTGTCTTTAGATGAAACCTTTATCATATTATATTACCTTCATATGAATAACTTTATTTGAGCATTATTATTTTAAAGTCAATTTCTATTCCCAAAAATTCCACTTTTTATTACCTTATCACTTTTACTTTTGAAAGTATTTAATTTTCTATTAATGAAACTCATTTATAAATACGGACTCATGGTGTGCTAGATATGTAAATTTCTCCAAAAAAATAAAATAAAAATAAAAATTGATGAGAAATTATTGCAGTCTTAACGGTCAGCCTTCTCTTCTCTACCAATCGTCCCAAAGTAAATACCGCAGTGATCTCAGAAACCTTCGAAGTATACGCTGCACTGAACGCAATCGGCGGAACTGCTCCCCGGCGATATAAATTCGAGTAATGGCTTGCCTTCGTAAACTGGAAGGAGTAAACTTGCCTTATCGCCTGCCTTCTCTCTCGATATTATTTGCTCGAGAAACTTGGTGACGTCTATCGAGCATCTTCTCGAGATGTCGAAGCACGCCGCCGGCCGCGTTCCCAAGTGAGCGATTGGTTAGGGTTTTCTTATCTTCTTTGGTTTCCCTTGATCCTTACGGTTTCCATTTGCAGGAAACACATGTTAGTCGGGTCTTCTTTGGACCTGGCTACGGATGCCATGGAAATGCCAGTGTCATGGGGAGCTTACCCGTCGAGCTCTAGGGATGATCGGAAGCTCAATAAGGCATGTGCTTTTGGACTCTTTCTTTCCCTTTTCATTGATTTCACCTCCTGCTGGTTTTTGTGGCTGTGGCTCCTCTTTGGTATTCAATGGACTCAAGTTTTGCTTGCTGCAATGTCTTACTTAATGGTGTTGGGCATTTAGGAAGAAGCTTTATTGAATCGTTTTATTTGGCTGGATTGGAAATTTCTTTATACTTCACTCCCAATTACAAAGATAAAAAGATTAAGTTTGTGATTGTTGACACGCAATCAAGTGGTTTTTAAAATGGAGCATTTACATACATACCACCAAATTCCTATGTATTACACATCTAAAACCTAAACTTTACTTTCTTACATTTATACTGCACTAATGTTTCTTATCTCATTAGAAATATTACCATATTAATTTTCAAAGAGTGAAATACACCTTTTCATGCATATATAAGGTGGGTTGTAAGAAAAAGAAATGAAGTTTGAGCGTTAGATATGTAAATACATAAGAATTAAGTAGTTGCATGTAAATCTTCCTTTCAAAATTTCAAGCCTGCACTTGGAGGTAGGGGAAGACATTTTAACTATTAACCCTAACACTTGTAGGTAGGGGAAGACATTTTAACTATTAACCATAATAATCAAAAGTTCGGGCTAGAGATAGTGTTAAAAAAAACTTCCATAACATTAAATCTTCCATAACACTCATGTTTTTCCTCTTCATAAATTTTTATCTGCTGATATCCTTTTTGTGGATAAGACTAAAGATAGTGTTAAAAAAAAACTTGAATCATGAATGCCAACTTTAGAGTCTAAAAGCCTCCGTTTGAGTAGATCTAAAACTGAATACATGAAATATAATTTTAGTAGTAATAGATCTAGTGGCGTAGTTGTAATAATAGATGCTCAAGTTATTAAAAAGAGCGAATGTTTTAGATAACTTGGCCTATTGTTCAAAGTGATAGTGATATAAATGAGGATATTGTTAGTATAATTGAAGTTGGATGGTTGAAATGGAGGAATCATCGAGCCTATTGTGTGATTGAAAAGTACTGCTTAGAGTTAAATGAAAATTTTATAAGATAGTGGTGAGACCTGTAGGTTTTATGCTGCAGAATGTTGGCATATAAAAAAAAAAAAAAACGTAAAACTATGTTAAGTGTTGCAGAGATGAGAATGATTAGGTGGATGAGTAGTTTTAACAGAGGCAGTGCAAAACAAAATATATTCGTGAAAGACTTGGTGTAGCTTCAGTGGCATACATGATTAGAGAGAGTCATCTTAGATGGTTTGTTGAGATTAAACGTCGAACATTTGATGATCCAGTTAGGAAAGTAGATGATTTGGATTCGACTTATGTCAAGAAAGATAGGTGTAGGCCTAAAAATATTTGGGCATGTTGTATAAAAATGATCTTAATTTATTAGAATTAAATGAAAATATGACACTCAATAAGACAATGGTGAAAAAGATTCATATAGCTGGCCCAACTTTGCGGGATAAAGGCTTCTTGTTTTTGTATAAATTTTCCACCTAAAAAATTTGATATATATGTTATATGTTTCTCTTTTTATTTCTACGTTTACGTAAGATCTTCATGCAAAGCTAATATGTAAAATTCAACATTGATTTCCTTGAAATTTTCTAGCATGTAACAAACCTAGTTTATTTTTTGCATCTTGTTGTTTATATACTTTCTTAGTTAATTTTGCTAGAAAATTAATTTGGAGATTCAAGTTACACTTGATATTATGCATTCGTATGACGTAAACTTATTTACTTGCGCTTAAACAACATGCTCTCTTTTCTAGTAATATGTTTGCATTACCATAATCTGTATTTAGTTCAGAAAAAAAATATTACTTTGCTTTTTAGTGGCTTACTTGTAATAAGTTCTGCTTTTGATTAAGTATTTTGCCTATGTTGAGCTTTAAAGTAAACAATCACTTATATACTTAATCATTATCTACATTATTGTTTGTAGTGTCACTTGTAGGGTTAGATTAATTGGCTACAAGTGTTTGTGGTTAAATCACTTGTACACTCTTAGTATTAGTTAATTCACAGTGTTGAACAAATCTCCTATCCTTGTTCACTTTATTTTTTATTTAATTTGTGTAAATATATTATTAAATCATTTGCTTTACTAGGTATATTTTTTGTTTGGACTTGAACTGGATTTTGAATCCTAGGTGCTGTGAGTGACACCCCCTCTTTGTGTGCCCTTTTTATCTGGATATTTCTTATTCTTACGCTTATTTACTAGGTTTGTTTTGCTTGTAATTTCTTTTTATTTTCTATAAGGTTACCTACTCTCAACTTGTTTCATTGCAGATTGTTCCTCATGATGTTATTGAAATAGATGACGACGATGATCAAGATGAAGTTGTAGTAATTGGAGAATATCTTTCTAGCAGAAAAAATAGACAAACTGTGAAGACTGTGAATGTTAGTAAAAATGCAAGCAAGGTATGATAAATGCCCACACCTTTCGTGAATTGAAAATGGCTTTAAGTTCATGCTTAATATTTATTTATTTAATTATTATTTTATATTTCATAGTCATTTATAATTTTTATGTAGGGCTTCTTTTTTATTTCATTTTGGAGTTCAAGTACAAAACTTTACATGCTTGATACAAGCAAAGGATCCGTTTTAGACCCATTATATTATGACTTTTTTGAAGACTAATTTTGTTATGAATATGATGATGACGATGATTATGGTTTTGGTGCATTTGAATGTACTATAATTATTATGATGATGATTAGTATAAGAATATGAGTATGACATTGAATTTTTTGAGAATGACGTCATTTGTGGTGATCTATTTAATTTTATGGACCAACCACCTCAAATGGAAGCAACCATTTATAGGTTGTTGGATGATGAGCTTGGAATGCCAACAATGAAGCTGTAAAACTTAAATATATAAATAACTTAATAATTCTAAGGGAAAATTGATAGTTTCATTATACTTCTAAAAACAAGAATTGTCATCTACTTATAGATATTCATTGTCAGGCTTTCTCAACTTAGAAAAATAAAAGAAGGCATTCTTGGTTAATCCTACATTGAGAGATAATGAAATAGCATATGTGACCTTAGGACTTGGTTTATTTCGACCTATATAAGCCAAAGATAAAAAAAATCAGTGCTAATTACAATAAACTAAAAGAACACTTTCTCCCTTTATGCATTTTATCTTCCCACTCATCATGGCATATTTCTTCCCCCCTTGCATTTTCTATCACTTCCTCCCTCATTTGTCCTTCAACCAATTATTCTTTCACCCCAACTACTTGCTCTTTTTGTATGCCTCAGCCTTCATTCCTCTACCTTGCATGTAAACACCTCATAGTTACAAGTAAAATTGGAGGAGGTTTTGAGCTATTGCTTGCAAATAATATGAGCTGTAAAAACATTCTACCATGGTTTAGGTAATTTGAACATCACTAATATCTATCTTTCTTGTTTTTGGTCATAATGTCTTGTGCATACTCGTCTTTTTGTCATGTTTGGGTTCTTCTTTCATAGGAATGAAGCAAAAGCTTTATCGAAATTTATCTAAACATTTTTACTAATAAAAAATATCATGACAAAAAGACGATGAGAAAAGCAAGAATGCTAGTTATGAAAAAAAAAAAGAAAAAAAAAGTGCATAAAAATATGAGAACATTAAAATATATTTTGCATGAAATTCATTGTAGAAGTTTGTGTAAATACATGAAAAGGTACAGATTGATGCTTTATGAAGTGTGCAAACATACAAATAAAATAAAAAAGTCCCTAGAGCTTGAAGTTTGCACTTGGGAACCTTGAAACCTTAAGAGGTTGCCTCAAGTGCCTAAACCCTAAACCCTAAATTTTTAGAATGGCATAAGTTAGCGATAGGAAGTAGCCTCGAGTTGTATGAAGTATGACATCTATAATATCCCAAAGTGACTAGTAATAATCTTTTCCTTTTGGGCAATTGGGTGTCTTACAGTGGAATAAGGGAGGAAAAACATCATAGTCTCACTCTCGTTGATAAAAGGTGGCAGGTGCTTTTCACTACAACATGCTAGTTGCTGGCATTGTTATAGCATGATTTGATTGCAGGTGGGTTTCAAGGCGAATGTCAAAATCGCATGGGGGCAATGATTTGAACCAATGCTTCCCCTTTTTGGAATCAGTTATACAAAGTTTGTTATTTAATAAAACATTTATGTCCTACAACTTTTCTAATGGTTGCTCATTAACCTTTTTTAGGACCCTTGGCTTAATGGGAAGTCACTGGTCAATATGTTTGAGCACATAATCTCATCTTCCATGCATCAACCATCTCGTCCATAAAAATAATTATTAATAACCATTTGTTAGACCTTGCTCC
>JXCR01029392.1:60828-73908 GCA_002079205.1 Phalaenopsis hybrid cultivar | reverse complement strand
TAAAAACATTCTACCATGGTTTAGGTAATTTGAACATCACTAATATCTATCTTTCTTGTTTTTGGTCATAATGTCTTGTGCATACTCGTCTTTTTTCATGTTTGGGTACTTCTTTCATAGGAATGAAGCAAAAGCTTTATCGAAATTTATCTAAATATTTTTGCTAATAAAAAATATCGTGACAAAAAGACGATGAGAAAAGCAAGAATCCTAGTTATGAAAAAAAAAGAAAAAAAAGTGCATAAAAATATGAGAACATTAAAATATATTTTGCATGAAATTCATTGTAGAAGTTTGCGTGAATACATGAAAAGTTGCAAATGAAAAGGTACAAATTGATGCTTTATGAAGTGTGCAGACATACAAACATAATAAAAAATTCCCTAGAGCTTGAAGTTTGCACTTGGGAACCTTGAAACCTTAAGAGGTTGCCTCAAGTGCCTAAACCCTAAACCCTAATTTTTTAGAATGGCATAAGGTAGCAATAAGAAGTAGCCTCGAGGTGTATGAAGTATAATATATATAATATCCCAAAGTGACTAGTAATAATCTTTTCCTTTTGGGCAATTGGGTGTCTTACAGTGGAATAAGGGAGGAAAAACATCATAGTCTCACTCTTGTTGATAAAAGGTGTCAGGTGCTTTTCACTAAAACATGCTAGTTGCTGGCATTGTTATAGCATGATTTGATTGCAGGTGGGTTTCAAGGTGAATGTCAAAATCATATGGGGGCAATGATTTGAACCAATGCTTCCCCTTTTTGGAATCACTTATACAAAGTTTGTTATTTAATAAAACATTTATGTCCTACAACATCTCTAATGGTTGCTGGCTTAATGGGAAGTCACTGGTCAATATGTTTGAGCACATAATCTCATCTTCCATGCATCAACCATCCAACTCGTCCATAAAAGTAATTATTAATAACCATTTGTTAGACCTTGCTCCCCTTAAGGAAGATAATATTTTTAAGTATATTCTTGGAATCTCTGTCTATACATTTGACAACGATTTAATCTTAAGGAAAGGCAATTCTACTTCCTACAAAGAAATCTTACCTGGATTCTATAGCTCAACATTTATTGTGGAACGACATATCTCGTTTGTCACAAGAATTATGCCAGGTTTTGTCTCTATTTGGTTATACTTCGTGGGAGGCCTTAAAACTGCCGATATTCTCAGATTTTGGGAGATATATATTAATCCTACTTATGATTCTATCATCTTGAGGCCAAATATGCTAGGCATCTCTCTTTTTAATGTGTTTTTAGTTGTAACATCCTTACTACTTGCTTGCCGGTTGCTATATTTTTTTTACGACCTACTCTTCACTATGCCCTCTCTTTTATAAATGCACATCCTGAAGACCAATAAATCTAAATATTGTCATCTAATCACTATTTGTGGCTTTGTTTATTTTATTTGTAAAGAATGAAATGATGAGATTTGAGTGGAGAATTTAATATTTTTTTCACTATTATTTTTACCATTAAATGTAGAGTTCAATGTGAGTTTTCTAGATGGTTTTCTTCTTGACAGCTTCTTTACTTCAGTGGCAAGTTCTGGTGGTTCTTTTTTCTTTTTTTTTTGGGCTATCTCGGTCCAACATCTCTAAAGCAATATTTTGTTACATGATGTTTTTTCTATCGTTGAATTTACTTGAACAATGCTGAGGGGCTCTACTGCCTCCTATACTATTCTGCCTATTTTTCAACTTACCTTTTTTTTGGCTTGTATCTCTATTAAGGCTCTGTTTGGGGCAGTTGTAGCTTATTAAAAAGTAGCTATAAAACTGCTGAAAAATAATTTGATGTTCAAAAAGCTGTGCTGGCTATTACTTTATTTTTTTGAAAAAGTCAAACAACAGCTAGAAAGCTGCCACCGCACATTGCCAGGACCGGTGAAAAAATGCAGATTTCAGCGGAAGATTTTTGAAAAAGCTGTCAAATCGCAGTTTATCAAAAGGGTTCAAAATAAAATATGAAATCTTTAGTGCTGCACCGCCGCCCCAAATGGACCCTAAGTTGCTCCCGCCTAGTTGGTCTTTCAACAATNTGATGGTTTCACGTATAGCAAAAGGCTATACGTGGACACTTATGCATCGAATATAAGCATCGAAAACCGAACTAAGAAACAAGGAAATAAAAGAACAAAAATGAGGTGAGAGAGAGGAGACACTGATCCATCTAAAACAACGAAAAGAAGACTGGATCAGTTCTCAAAAACTCCTATCGAAAAGACCTGGAAAAGTAGGGCCCAAGGTCTTTCCTAACAAACGTAAAACATCCTTTTGCGCTGATTCTCCAAACCCCGAGGACGCAGGATTAATCAAATTAACCAAATATTCTCCCAAATAAAACTTGCAAATCCTCCCCAGATCCAAAATCTGATGTCAAAATCTTTCTACTGTCGAATTAATCCATCACCTCACATATCAAACAAGCATAGAAATCTTCCCATAAAATTATATAAATGCTCACGATCGGGATCACTACAAAGAACTGAACAGCAAGCAGGACTCACGGCCAGGGTCGGCAGAGGAGAAGAAACAGCTCACAAGGCCCATAACCAAAGACAACCTAAAAGACCACAGGGAATTGTTTATAGTTAAGGCAACAAAGGGGCCCAAAAGAACTAATAAAACTCACGATTTAAGGCAGCAAAGAACAACCACAAAAGCCCACAACCAGAGGCCATCCAAAGCACAAAGGGGGCTCACGGCCAAAGCCAACGAAAGGACCACCAAAGGCAACTATGCTTCCCTGACAAACTGAAAGGATAACTGAAATAATTATAATTTTTGGGATGGCAAACTTGATTCATCCACAACTCTCAAGACAATCCAAGCCTAGCAGAGAGAGCCAAATCACACCCAAAGACCTGCAATAGACCTCACGGGTAAGGAGTAGGAACCAAAGCCAACAAAGTCATTTCCCCTATAATCATTCCAATGATTCAAACTCAACAAGAGGGGACAAACTAAACTCAGGAAATTTCAATGGGTCTCTCGGGTAGGAGTAGGAACCAAAGCCAANGCAGCAAAGAACAGCCACAAAAGCCCACAACCAGAGGCCATCCAAAGCACAAAGGGGGCTCACGGCCAAAGCTAACGAAAGGACCACCAAAGGCAACTACGCTTCCCTGACAAACTGAAAGAATAACTGAAATAATTATAATTTTTGGGATGACAAATTTGATTCACCCACAACTCTCAAGACAATCCAATCCTAGCAGGGAAAGTCAAATCACACCCAAAGACCTGCAATGGACCTCACGGGTAAGGAGTAGGAACCAAAGCCAACAAAGCCTCCTCCCCTATAATCATTCAAATGATTCAAGCCCAACAAGAGGGGACAAACTAAACTCAAGAAATTTCGATGGGTCTCACGGGTAGGAGTAGGAACCAAAGCCAGCAAATCCCAACAAGAAACGAAGCCAAAACCGAGCTCATCAAGGCCGAAACTAGCAAACACAACCCCTACCTTAGAGCCAACCCAAGTCCAGCAAAGGTCAGACAAAGCAAATCAAGACCAACCACTAGAGCTAAACCAAGTCTGGCAGAGTTAAACAAGCAAACACAGCCCACATTAGAGCCAAACCGAGTCCAGCAAGGCTAGAACAAGCAAACACAGCCCACACTAGAGCTAAACCAAGTCCAGCAAGGCCAAACAAAACCAACACATCTTCCCATCTAGAGCCAAACCCAGCTCAACCAAGAACCAAAGCCAAAGCCAGCCCTCACAGCTCCCTATCTAGAGCCAAACCAAGCTCGATTAAGAACCCAAGCCAAAGCCAGCCCTCAACTAGAGCCAAACCGAGCTCAATCAAGAACCAGAACCAAAGCTAAGCTCCCAACCAGAGCCAAACCGAGCTCAATCAAGAACCAGAGCCAAAGCCAGCCCTCAACCAGAGCGAAACCGAGCTCAATCAAGAAACAAAGCCAAAGCCGAACCCAACAGGAAACAAAACCCAAGCCAGCCCAACCAGAAACAAAACCCAAGCCAGCCCAACCAGAAACAAAACTAAAGCCAGTCTCCAACTAGAAATAAAATCAAAGCCAGCCCAACAAGAGATAAAACCAAAGCCAAGCGCAGACAATATTCAAATCCAGATTTTCATAAAAAAAAATGAATTTCTAGCCATTTCAAGCCAAAACCAAGCCTCCAAGTCGAGGAATCATCTGCATATCTAAACATTCTAAGCATGAAATTATTCCAACAAATGTATGAACAGGGGAGATGCCTCATGAAGAGTTAAGCCAAACTCTCAAAACAAGATACAAGGCTTTCCACATTAAATAAAAGTTTTTTTTTATAGCCTGCATTTCAAGCTGGAGAAAGTCACAGGAAGCCCAAAACTGAGCCCCCCCAAACATGCACAAAACAGTAGAATGAACTTCCTAGCATGCATGAAAGGACAAATAGCCTTTCCAATATTTCATTCCAAACGAAAATAAGTGAAAAGCTCTATAATACTCATCCCATCATGCTTGCAAGAGGAGCAAAAATCATTTCAAAGGCATGCCTTAACTCCCTAAATGTTTTCAACGTAAACATGCCACGAGAACCATTGATATGCCATGGCCTCCCTAGTTTAAGCAAATAACCAAGTTTAATTTTAACACATGCTCACATTTTCATTTCCAAATGCACTTGAAGTGAATATCTCAAAATATATCCAAATAAAATGAACTAGCATGCTGTATCCTCCCTTTAACCGAGCAAGAGGAGGCTCGACAGAGGGAAAACCTCAGGAAACCAGGGCACAGGAAAGAAGGGAAGAAGAGGTACCTTCTCAATGCAAACGTAAAACACAGCAACACAAGAAACCACCTCAAAGAAATGCTCTCCCAGAAATCTCCTTTTCCAATTCCCTCACCGCCAAAATTTCCCACTCTCCTCTTTTCTTGCAAACTTTTTCAATAACCTAAAAAAAAAAATGAAACTATCCTTATAGGCAGAGCAGGAAGGAGAAGAAGCAGAAGGTCCCTCTTTGAACCCACGGCGCCCGAATCGGGCCAAAAAAAAAAATACACGCTCCCTGCTCACNATCTAAACATCCTATGTAAAAAAAAAAAGGTAAACATGTTTAAAGTTATAAAATGTAAAGCGTGCGATGCAGAAACGAACAGTAGCATGCAAGTGGAACAGTAGTAGGCAAAAACAGGAGCAGTACAACATGCTATACATGAAGAACAGTAACATGACAAGTGTAACATGCTATACAGGGAGAACAGTAACAAGTAGAAACAAGAGTATATGACATGCTTTACAGGAAGAATAACAGCAGGTAGAAACAAAAAAATTAAGTGCTGTAAAATATAAAGCAAATCTGTACGCCCGTGAGATCCGATGTTCCTTAAGCATAGCAAACCTAAATGCATCTCAAAAACAAAGTATGGTAGAAAACGTCATCCAGGAAATCCGAGGAAAAGTGGAAAAACTCGAGAGACTCGACGAAAAAGACTCGAGTAAAAGAAAATCCTCAAAACTCCTGGGGAAATTCCGAAAGAAAAGAAAAGTAACACGAGTGTCTCGTCCCAAAACATCGATAAAACAAAAAGAAANTTTATATAACAAATAAAATTATTTTGATTTTTAAAAATTAAATTACACATTTTCTTGCAAGAATTAAAAAAAAAATCCATGTAAAAAGTAAAGCTTAGATGTTAGATATGTAAATACGTAGGAATTAATTGGTATGTATATAAACTTTTCATTTATAAATTATAAAATATTTATAAAAGTATTATAAAAAAGGTTTTTTAAAAAAGTGCTAATGACACGAGTTCGCTCCATGCTTTAGAAAAATCGAGGCATTGAAATTCTAGTAAGAAAAGATTAAAATTTTACGAACTAAATTGAAATTGATTTCAATAGATTTGCACGTATATAACAAGCATATTCAAAAATGAGTTTTTGGAGCAACAAGAAAGCCCAAATATTAAATGTGACTCATGGGTTTAATGAAATGAGCCCTTAAATTGTGCATTCAATGATTTGTCGCCGACTTAATCAATCGTACTTGTCAATTGTACCTTTGGAAGTTACAAGTTGTAGAGGTGTTTATCGCCCAGAAGGATTATGTGAGTGCCTTTGAAGTACGCCAGCATTCTTAAGAGTTCTCCATAATGAGTTTGTCCAACCATAATCTTTGAGCAAACTCTTCCAGCCAATCTCACCTACATTACCCGAGTTTCTATTCCATACTCATATGTTGTGGTTGAACATTCTCACCAAACTCGTTGATAACTAATTGGTTACACCACCGAGCCCTTCAAGCAACTCTCTGAGGTGAAAGGAAGAGGATTTCAATGTGTCGGTACACATTCCGTCATTTATTAACAAAATAATAATTCAAGTCAGTAGTCTTGTCGACAACAAGTTGCTAAGGCTTTACTACATAGTCCATAACCTCATATTATGTTTTATTCTCTAGACCTTTGCGTCGGTAGATAGTCTCCTTAATGCATAATTAAAAGGGAAATTTGGAATAAGGGGAACCTCTCTCTCAATCATGTTCCCTGAAATAATTCTAAAAATCCCTCATCTTCTTCTCACTCCTTCAAACTTTCGTCTGGATTGTATGTGTTTATGAATTATGTGAGATTTAACATCTCAGATGGATTCAATATCCTAAAACATGTGATGAGGGTGAAACTCATTATCAAGATGTACTGAGGAGATCTTTTAGTTTGAGGGGAAACGAAAAATATATATATATATATTAGAAAATTCGTGTAGCAACATATAGAGTAACTTAAGCAACAAATGAATAAGAGGATAGTTGAAGGCAAGTGGTGTCAATAATCCATTGAGTAGTGTGACCTTATCCACAAACTTTCTCGAACTCCATATAAATTACAATTGACATATTCAAATAACCAACATCTTTTGAAAAATCCTAGAATTATAAACAAATCATGTCATTTTTTTTTTAAATGAATACCATCGAAATGATAATTGATATAAAGAAATACCTGAATATGTGACACATAGTCCTCGTGACCCATCAAAATCATTTTCTTATCCTCAACCCACGACACACTTGATTTTTTTCTAAATTGTTGAATATAATTTCACATACTCCTCTGATGTCATAGTTTATTTTTACACTTCTCAGTTGCTTAATCAATTCCAAACTATTCGTTTAATTATTGTGCAACATCTTAGCAGACGACATCTTTAAAACCTTGAGCACTTCTCATATTAACACCCACATCTTCTAATAGAATATGAATCAACCAGCCATCCATTCTGGCTTTAAGCTCCAATAAAATGTTGTCTTTTCTTATCTGTTTTGGAAGAAGAAGCATTAGTTGGTTAGAGGCTCAATGTAAAAACACCTACATAGAAATGGTGGCATCTATATGTTGTATTGGAGTGAAAATAATGTAATGGAAAAAACTTTGACGGCATTCCACATTTCTTGCATAAGAAAAAAAGAAGGCAATAATAATTTCAAAACTGAAATTAAAAGGAAAAAGCTAAATGACATTTCTAATAATTATATACTTTAAAAACTAAAACAAAATATAAAACACATAACATATAAGTTAACCAACTAATTACATAGATACAAATTAGAAAAAAAATATTATTTATATATCATGGAAAGCTCTATCATAGACAAAAAAAATAAAAAATAAAAAAAAATCATTTTTAAACGAAAAAAGAAAAACTTTCCTTCGAAAAATATAGTTAATAGGCCTTATTAACCAATCTATTCCACATGACATTGGCAAATTGATCTCATTTGTCTAACAAATCCCAAGAGTCATTGAAAATTGATAGGAGTCATTTTTCTGTGGTGACTTCTTTGGAACTACTCATCTTTAGAGAGAATAAACTCGTCACCACCTTCTATAGTTATCCTATTGTGTAGAATACAATAAATTAGCACAATGTCGACTCAAGTTTGTAATAGAAAATAAGACTCAAACTTCAAATTTGTAAAACAATTCTTCAATGAATCCTTTGCACACTCCATGCTAGTGTGCAACAACTAGTGTTAGAGATTAAATATATCCTTATAATTTGAAGACTGACTGGAACCAAAAACCATAAAGTAATGTCTTATCGCATGATGTGACAAAATAAAATCATTTCAAGTGGAATAATCACCATTAAAAAAAACAATATTTTCCTGAAAAATATTGACAAACTATTTCTTAATGTAAATATTACATGTAATTGTAAGACCTATAGTGAAAGATTTAGATTACATATCTTAAGAAACACATAAACCATGAGATCATTCTAATGTTTTTCATAGGACTATTGCCTCAGGTGTCAAACCTTCCCATCTAGCTAGAACATACGTGATTCTCAATTCGAAATTGGCAGCTACTAAGACATTCTGTGTTGAATATGATTTTCTTCATCTAAATGCAGCTTGATGATCCTTAAGAACTCTAGCTTTAATATGTGTTACATCTATTGTGCCAATGCAATCCTATTTTTATACAAATCATATTAGAAAAAAAAAGCTTGAAAATTTATTGAAATCATTAAATGATATTCAGTCGAAAATAAGACGTAAACCTATTATTAGATCATATTTTCAAGGGACTTTGAAGCTTTCGAGATTGAAGCAATCCATGACGAAGTTATCATATGACTTATAATGCAACGTTAACGTACTTGCTGACAATTTCCCCATACTATTAAAAGTTGAATTTGATGACTCGATTACGAACACTATTCATAATGTATATAATAATATGAAAACTCGTTCCTCAATTTGTATATTAAATGTGTCCACAAGTAATCTTCATTTTCCCATCATATCACATAATTTAAAGAAATACTCTCTTCTCATTCTCATCATATTGAAGCAAGCAAAATCATTGCCATTGTATAATCTAGTTAAATATGTTTAAAGTTGTATATTCCACTCAAGATTATACTTTTTCTTTGCATCACAATTTTGTACAAAAAATACAATCATCATTATTGCAACGATACTAGTTGTTGAGCAATTCAAACCATTTTCATATTGCCCTCAGAGTCAAACAGATTGGATTGATGCTCTTCATTATCTTCAAAAATCTCTTTCACCCTTGTACTAAAATCTATTAATGTTGAATATTATTTTAATCATAATATAACCCCTCCATAAACGATAATGCATTTTCTTAAAACAATATCCAAATACACATATATGTGCGCGCTTATGTGTGTGTGTGTTTGGGAACACATTAATAGTGAAAAGCAAAGGATTTATGTGAACACTTTAAATGTATAAAAATAAACTATAAATGCTACATTTGTAAATACTTTAGAATTAACTGGTAAGTATGTATATTTATACCCATGCATGAGAAATTGCTACTTTGTTTTATGAAACATGGCAAAGGGACTAATTATAAATGTATTTTTTAATGAAAAAAGAAGCAAGAAGCAACTAATGTCACTAATGCATCAACATCCATTGGATGTTACTTAAGAATTGTTGCTTCATTAAGTCTCCTCAATCATTCATTCCCTCCGATCATCTGAGCCCACCACCACATAATAACATCACTAAGCTCATCGACCAGCCTTTACTAGAGACACCCCTTCCAAGCCCCTGCCTGTATATCCCTTTCTCAGTCCTCTACTCATAAGTTTTGCATAAAAAAAATGACTTGTCTCTCAATTTCAATTTCGATTTCAGTTTTCCTTTCTTATATAAGTTATGGTGGATAACCACAAAGCCATGAATAAATATTACAAGAAGAAATTGCATAACAAGTGGGTTTACATATGAAGATTGCGCTTGATGGTAGCAAAAGTTACAAGACTGGACTTGTTGAAAAGGGCTTCCAATTGATACAGGATATTGCGAATGTAGTGAGAGTTGTTAGCAGATACAAAAGTAGCATAGGAAAAAGTATGGAGGTACAAGACTATGTTGATGCTGATATATCGACTGAGGGTGTTACTCTTGAGAATCTGAAGTTGTGCTCGACTTCAGCTGGTATTCTGACATGAAGACCGAGATTTTGAGTTGCAGATGTGGAGGATATAATGTTTGAGGAAAAATGTCGGTACAACCAATGGTTGATGCATCAAGTAGATGGTGCAGTCAGTGTATCTGTCTCTAAGTGGGAGATTTGTAGAGTAGTGGTGGAGCCCGATCCACTGCTCTAATTTGGAATTTCTCCTAGTAGCCAGCTTTTGATTAAATTAATCTAATTTAATCATTTTCTGTTAAAGCTTCGTCTAAGGATCCTGCTGTCCCCGCCATCTCCAGAATTCACAAATAAGGATTTATAATTTCCTTGTTATGGGCCTCCTAAACATGGTTAATTGAGCTAATAATAGAAAACATGTAATTTACCTGCTAACTAGATTTCTTCCCAACTGTAGCGTCACATGGCTTCCAAAACTGGGCTTCTTCCTTATTGGGCTGAATAGGAAGAGTTATATATATGGATGCTGGAAGTAAACGTATTGTCATGCCTCACTCCTGTTTTCTTCTCCTTTGTTGGCTCACGGTAACACGGTAAGGAAGAAGGAAGTGCAAGGCATCGCATGTTTTTCTCTCTCCATATTTTTCTGTTATTCTCGTTGGTGGCTCTCCGTTAGAGAGAGAGAAGGTGAAGAGAGAGAGAGAGAGGAAGAGAGAGAGATTATTTTCTTATAATCTTCAAGGCGATCAACAGGTGTTGTTCCTTAAATTAATAAAATCATCTATAGCTCCGTGGACGTAGGCAATTTGCCGAACCACGAAAATCTGTGTGTTTTCACTGTATTTTCTATTTTACAATTTTTCTCGATTTGATTTTTCACTTTATTGCGATCATTTTTCACAACAATAATTATATGAGGCCTTACTCCTTCGTCTTTAGATGAAACCTATGAACAACTTTTTTTGAGCACTATTATTTTAAAGTTCATTCTATTCCCAAAAATTATACTTTTTATTACTTTATCACTTTTACTTTTGAAGTCAGTATTTAATTTTCTATTAATGAAACTCATTTATAAATACGGACTCATGGTGTGCTAGACATGTAAATTATTCCCAAAAAAAAAAAAAAAAAACTAAAAAAATAAAAATTGATGAGAAATTGTTGCAGTCTTAACAGTCAGCCTTCTCTTCTCTACCAATCGTCCCAAAGTAAATACCGCAGTGATCTCAGAAATCTTCGAAGTATACGCTGCACTGAACCCAATCGGCGGAACTGCTCGCCGGCGATATAAATTCGAGTAATGGCTTGCCTTCGTAAACTGGAAGGAGTAAACTTGCCTTTTCGCCTGCCTTCTCTCTCGAGATTATTTGCTCGAGAAACTTGGTGACGTCTATCGAGCATCTTCTCGAGATGTCGAAGCGCGCCGCCGGCCGCGTTCCCAAGTGAGCGATTGGTTAGGGTTTTCTTATCTTCTTTGGTTTCCCTTGATTCTTACGGTCTCCATTTGCAGGAAACACATTTTAGAGGGGTGTTCTTTGGACCTGGCTACGGATGCCATGGAAATGCCATTGTCATGGGGAGCTTACCCGTCGAGCTCTAGGGATGATCGAAAGCTCAATAAGGCATGTGCTTTTGGACTGTTTCTTTCCCTTTTCATTGATTTCACCTCCTCCTGGTTTTTGTGGCTGTGGCTCCTCTTTGGGATTCAATGGACTAAAGTTTTGCTTGCTGCAATGTCTTACTTAATGGTGTTGGGCATTTAGGAAGAAGCTTTATTGAATCGTTTTATTTGGCTGGATTGGAAATTTCTTTGTACTTCACTCCCAATTACAAAGATAAAAAGATTAAGTTTGTGATTGAGCGGTTTTTAAAATGGAGCATTTACAGACATACCACCAAATTCCTATGTATTACACATCTAAAACCTAGACTTTACTTTCTTACATTTATACTACACAAATGTTTCTTATCTCATAAGAAATATTACCATGTTAATTTTCAAAGAGTGAAATACACTTTTTCATGCATATATAAGGTGGGTTGTAAGAAAAAAATGAAGTTTGAGCGTTAGATATGTAAATACATAAGAATTAAGTAGTTGCATGTAAATCTTCCTTTCAAAATTTCAAGCTTGCAATTGGAGGTAGGGGTAGACATTTAAACTATTAACCATAACACTTGCAGGTAGGGGAAGAAATTTTAACTATTAACCATAATAATCAAAAGNTAAAAACATTCTACCATGGTTTAGGTAATTTGAACATCACTAATATCTATCTTTCTTGTTTTTGGTCATAATGTCTTGTGCATACTCGTCTTTTTGTCATGTTTGGGTTCTTCTTTCATAGGAATGAAGCAAAAGCTTTATCGAAATTTATCTAAACATTTTTACTAATAAAAAATATCATGACAAAAAGACGATGAGAAAAGCAAGAATGCTAGTTATGAAAAAAAAAAAGAAAAAAAAAGTGCATAAAAATATGAGAACATTAAAATATATTTTGCATGAAATTCATTGTAGAAGTTTGTGTAAATACATGAAAAGGTACAGATTGATGCTTTATGAAGTGTGCAAACATACAAATAAAATAAAAAAGTCCCTAGAGCTTGAAGTTTGCACTTGGGAACCTTGAAACCTTAAGAGGTTGCCTCAAGTGCCTAAACCCTAAACCCTAAATTTTTAGAATGGCATAAGTTAGCGATAGGAAGTAGCCTCGAGTTGTATGAAGTATGACATCTATAATATCCCAAAGTGACTAGTAATAATCTTTTCCTTTTGGGCAATTGGGTGTCTTACAGTGGAATAAGGGAGGAAAAACATCATAGTCTCACTCTCGTTGATAAAAGGTGGCAGGTGCTTTTCACTACAACATGCTAGTTGCTGGCATTGTTATAGCATGATTTGATTGCAGGTGGGTTTCAAGGCGAATGTCAAAATCGCATGGGGGCAATGATTTGAACCAATGCTTCCCCTTTTTGGAATCAGTTATACAAAGTTTGTTATTTAATAAAACATTTATGTCCTACAACTTTTCTAATGGTTGCTCATTAACCTTTTTTAGGACCCTTGGCTTAATGGGAAGTCACTGGTCAATATGTTTGAGCACATAATCTCATCTTCCATGCATCAACCATCTCGTCCATAAAAATAATTATTAATAACCATTTGTTAGACCTTGCTCC
>JXCR01029392.1:24460-59188 GCA_002079205.1 Phalaenopsis hybrid cultivar | reverse complement strand
AAAAAAAAAAGAAAAAAAAAGTGCATAAAAATATGAGAACATTAAAATATATTTTGCATGAAATTCATTGTAGAAGTTTGTGTAAATACATGAAAAGGTACAGATTGATGCTTTATGAAGTGTGCAAACATACAAATAAAATAAAAAAGTCCCTAGAGCTTGAAGTTTGCACTTGGGAACCTTGAAACCTTAAGAGGTTGCCTCAAGTGCCTAAACCCTAAACCCTAAATTTTTAGAATGGCATAAGTTAGCGATAGGAAGTAGCCTCGAGTTGTATGAAGTATGACATCTATAATATCCCAAAGTGACTAGTAATAATCTTTTCCTTTTGGGCAATTGGGTGTCTTACAGTGGAATAAGGGAGGAAAAACATCATAGTCTCACTCTCGTTGATAAAAGGTGGCAGGTGCTTTTCACTACAACATGCTAGTTGCTGGCATTGTTATAGCATGATTTGATTGCAGGTGGGTTTCAAGGCGAATGTCAAAATCGCATGGGGGCAATGATTTGAACCAATGCTTCCCCTTTTTGGAATCAGTTATACAAAGTTTGTTATTTAATAAAACATTTATGTCCTACAACTTTTCTAATGGTTGCTCATTAACCTTTTTTAGGACCCTTGGCTTAATGGGAAGTCACTGGTCAATATGTTTGAGCACATAATCTCATCTTCCATGCATCAACCATCTCGTCCATAAAAATAATTATTAATAACCATTTGTTAGACCTTGCTCCCCTTAAGGATGCTAATATTTTCAAGTATATTCTTGGAATCTCTCTCTATACATTTGACAACGATTTAATCTTATGGAAAGGCAATTCTAATTCCTACAAAGAAATCTTACCTGGATTCTATAGCTCAATATTTATTGTGGAACGACATCATCTCATTTGTCACAGGAATTATGCCAAGTTTTGTCTCTATTTGGTTATGCTTCGTGGGAGGCCTTAAAACTGCCGATATTCTCAGATTTTGGGAGATATATATTAATCATACTTGTGATTCTATCATCTTGAGGCCAAATATGCTAGGCATCTCTCTTTTTAATGTGTTTTCAGTTGTAACATCTTTACTACTTGCTTGCCGGTTACTATATTTTTTTTTACGACTTACTCTTCACTATGCCCTCTCTTTTATAAATGACACATCCTGAAGACCAACAAATCTAAATATTGTCATCTAATCACTATTTGTGGCTTTGTTTATTTCATTTGTAAAGAATGAAATGACTAGATTTGAGTGGAGAATTTTATATTTTTTTCACAATTATTTCTACCATTAAATGTAGAGTTTAATGTGAGTTTTCTAGATGGTTTTCTTCTTGGCAGCTTCTTTACTTCAGTGGCAAGTTCTGGTGGTTATTTCTTCTTTTTTTTTTTGGGCTGTCTCGGTCCAACATCTCTAAAGCAATATTTTGTTACATGATGTTTTTTCTCTCGTTTCTTTTGCTTGAACAATGATAAGGGGCTCTACTGCCTCCTCTACTATTCTACCTATTTTTCAACTTGCCTTTGTTTTGGCTTTGTATCTCTATTAAGGCTCTGTTTGGGGCAGCTGTAGTTTATTAAAAAGTAGCTATGAAACTGCTGAAAAATAATCTGATTTTCAAAAAGTTGTGGTGGCTATTACATTTTTTTTTTCTGAAAAGTTAGGGCCCGTTTGGGGCAGCTTATAAGTGCTGCGGCGTTTTGAAAACGCCGCCTATCTGTTTGTTTCGCACGTCTGGACAAATTATTTGAAAACTGCGTTTACTTTTTTCTATTACGCGTTTTCATTCATCGTTTTCCGCCTCTACCCCTCCCTCACGACAAAACCTAGCCTTCGCCCCGAACCTTCGCTCTCCTTCGCTGCGGTGAAAGCCATTCGAAGCCGTTGCTCTCCTTCGCTACGGTGAAAGCCATTCGAAGCCGTTGCTCTCCTTCGCTACGTTGAAAGCCATTCGAAGCCGTTCGTTGCTCTCCGTCGCCTAAAGCCAGTCTCCCCCCTCCGACACATCCTCTGTCGCTCTCCTCCAGGCGAGGAAGGTAACCTTCGTCCTTCTCCTTCTTCCGTCCAGCGAGGAAGGTAACCTTCGTCCGATCCTACCCGAAAACCAGCGAGGAAGGTAACGTTCGTCCTTCTCCTCCTTTCGTCCGATCTGTCCGATCCTTCCGTTCGATTTTAGGATTTTAAAGATTTTTTTTTTGTTGTTTATTAAAGATACGTGTTATGCATGTAAATCCCCCTAAAATTTTATTTAAAAATCCTAAATTTTAATTCCTTGTCAAAACTAAAACAAAATATAGATATTATTTTAATTATATTTTGCTCAATTAATCTTCATAACTTCTTACTTTTAAAAAATTAAATAATAATAATTATAAGTCGATTTGGCTGTAATATTGGATGTTTTAATCCAAACGACTTCAGTTGATTTATGTTGCGAGCGTTTAGTTGAGAGTAGCTGACGAAATATTTGAATAGAAGTTTGAAAACTTCTGTTCAAATTCATATGTCTCTGTGGATAGCTTTAGATGTTCATAAACTTGGTTATTGAAGTTATAGATTTTAAAATTAGTATAAAATATAGATTATTGATTACAATTTATGTTACACATAATTTAAAAATAATTTTTGGAAAATTAAAATTAATAATGTCTGATGACATTTTATCAAAAAAAAATTGCAAATCTGCTGTTTACAAAACGCAAAAACCAAACAACTTATCTAGTACAGGGGCAGAGTGGTCATTTATCCAGAATAAATTGTTTTCCAAACGCACAAACCAAACAGTCAGCCAACTTATTCGAATCAGCTGTTCATCAGCAGATTATCAGGATCAGCTGCTTATCGGCAGAAGCTGGATAAGCTGCAGCTGCCCCAAACAGAACCTTAGACAACAAATAGAAAGCTGCCACTGCACATAGCCAGGACCGGTGAAAAAACGCAGATTTTAGCGGAAGATCTTTGAAAAAGCTGTCAAAACGCAGTTTACCCAAACAAACAAAACTGTGGTGTGGTGCTGCACCGCCGCCCCGAATGAACCTTAAGTTGCTCCGGCCTAGTTGGTCTTTCGACAACCGTGGCGCCTTCCTTTTCCTTTTTTCTATGGGTTTTTGCTCTATGAGTGTAGTCTTTAGTTGAGCCAATCTTTTATTTATTGATCATTTTTTTTCTTTTGGTTTTTCTTTTTTTCACATGTTCGACATTGTGTTGAGAACTCCATTTGACACCTGTCAAGAGTGATCTTGGCAAAGCTGAGAATGAATTTAGTGAAGTACCAAGGAGGCTAACTTGGTGTGAGCATTGACAAGCAACTCAACCAATATGGAGGAGGTGGGACTTAGTGAAGCGTTGAATGAATGCAGTCCGAGATGAAGTTGTCAACAGGTTGCCAGGGCAAATTCATTGGTAGGCTACCAAGGAGGAAGTTGTGTTCAAGCATCGAGAAGATGAAGTTTTCGATAGAGCATAGTGAGATGAAGTGTTGGATATTAACTATGACAAGGGATGTCGACAACAACAACATCAACAATAACAAGCCTTTATCCCACTAAGCGGGGTCGGCTATATGAATCCTTTTTGTCCATTGTGTCCCATTGAGTGTCATATTTTCATTTAATTTTAATAAATTAAGATCATTTTAGATACAACGTGCCCAAGACTATTATGGTCCACCTCTAACTTTCTTAACATAAGTCAAATCTAAAGCATCTATTCTTCTAATCGGATCATCAGATGATAATTTCAGTGATAAGGGAGACAAGACATAATTTCAGTGACTTCTGAAATAGGTTGAGAATGCGACTCTTGATGACGAAAAGAAGGGCATTAAGTTGACAACTCTGGTTTGTCAGGCTATCATAAAGGCCAAATAGATGGAGATATGGGAACATGATGCCAAAGCAATAAAATTGTTGGAAATTTGGCAATAAGACGACATCTTCTAATTTGCGGAGTCATTGGAAAGGTTTCAAAAGACATCAAGAAGGTAATTTTTTGTTGAACTTGGCTCTTTGAAGAAGCTACCCGGGAAGGAAGTTGGTTCGAGTGAAGAGAGGCTAATCAAATGGGTCCAACCTAGAGCCTTAGGATGGCCAGTTGTTGGCTGAAAATAATGGGTCCAAATTAATTTGATGGGGGATATCTCAAGTCAAAATTAGCTTGACTAAGGACATGTAAAGCGACCCCAATGTGTGCCAACTGTACCTGCTAAATAAGTGAGCTAAAATCAAGGTTAGCATTGCATTTTTTTTTTTAAATTCTCCTGCATTTAAAATGAAGATGAAAAATTAAGAGGTAGGAGACTAAGCAAAAATATCTATCCGAGGAATGTCCATTGAGTAGCTTTAAAATATGAAATCTTTGAGCATCACAAAACTGAACTGCTTTTGGTGGAAGCCTCTTTAATTTCCTAGCATTGGGAGCATTGTTAGAAATCAAAACTTGGGTAATCATGTTGTCATGATAGAATAGTGAAATAATCTATGTTGTAGCAAAAAGTTATGAATTGGAAGTAAAATTTTATCTAAAATGTCATTTCAATTAATGAATAAGAGGAAATACATGATATTTTGTAGTTTGAGGGAGTATAGGTTATCGTAGGCGATTATAATGTTCACAATGGTCTTTATTTGAATAATATCAATTTATTGAGGTGGAGACCAAGAATGAAATGACCTAATTTCAGGATTAGTTGGGAGACTTAATTTCATGAATATTTTAAGAGCAAGTAAATGGAATCTTGGGTTATTAAAGGCTCTCATTTCAATATGGCTGCAAAAGTTAATGAGCTAATTATATACCTCATTATCTGCATATAGATGCCTACAACAAGCTTAAGGGCATTTGACTTAGATCTATAACATACCTATGATGATATGTATACCATTATGCAACTCTTTCAAGTATGACACAGTGCGTCGTTCACATTAGACGCGACAGGAGCATGCGTCAGCCCTAGAACAGTTCGGTCTAGACAAGGGAGGGACCGACCGGTCCTTCCAAACATGGGATTTCCTTCTATTTGAACTGGGGCCCACTCCTCTTTACCCTTGGTCTATTTATGCTGTTTGATTGTGTGTTTGGACATATTTGATTTCATTTTCTGTTAGGATGGTTGTCGACATCTAGTTTTCTCATTCTAAAACTGTATTCGAAGGAGAGGTGTTTCGACTGTAACTGGTCTTAAGGTGGTGTCTATCTATCCCCAACTTGCTCCATGATTCCTTCATCCAACCTCCACCTAGCTTTGTGCCTCCACCATCTAGTTGTGAGCTTGTTGCTACCCCCTTCCTCTCCTTCTCCATAGCCGCCAGCTAGTTGCCGCACTTTCCCTACCTCCCTCACAGCCGCTAGCTTGTTGCCGCCTCTCCATTGCCTCCGTCATAGCTGCCAAGTCGATGTCCAGTCGTCGACCGGCCTCCAACCCCTACTCCCCCTGCGACCACCTCTTTCTCAACCATCCTCCATACTTACCTGCTACCAACCAACTGCCAGTCAGCCTACTCCTTTTGAGCCCCCTCTACCATCCGCCCCCTCTACCATCCACCCCCTACCATGCCATGTAGTCCCTCTCCTCAACCGCAACACCACCACCTTAAACCTCTACCCTAGTTGGGATTCATGTTGTATGTTTGGTTATTTCCTAGTTTAGTTGATTGATTGTAATTGGTTCTTTGAATATCCACAATAATATTATTGTTTTGCCATTGTTTGGGTTAACTCCGGTATCAAAGTATCTGTTATAGGATGAAAATCTTGTATTGAACCCATTCTCTCTCCAATAGTTAAGTTGCATTCTTTTTCTTTCTCAAGCTTATGCTAAGATGGTAATGGAATCATTGAGCTTCTTGAGGCTANCTCTCCTCGACCGCAGCACCACCACCTTAAACCCCTGCCCTAGTTGGGATTCATGTTGTATGTCTTGTTATTTCCTATTTTAGTTGATTGATTGTAATTGTTTATTTGAATATCCACAATAATATTATTGTTTTGCAATTGTTTGGGTTAACTCAGGTATCATAATATCTGTTATAGGATGAAAATCTTCTATTGAACCCATTCTCTCTCAATAGTTAAGGTGCATTCTTTTGCTTTCTCAAGCTTATTTTAAGATGGTAATGGAATCATTGAGCTTCTTGAGGCTATATTTCATAAAATTATTGAAAAATATCCCATAGTAAATGTCTCATAGTAAATGTCTCGTCTCTTAATCTCTTCTTCGAATTGAATAGAATGCTCAACACAACTTTCATAGAGTTGTACTTTTTGGACTTTGGTTTAAATGTCTCTAACCAAGCTACACTAAACGGACTGCCCTGTGGGAAGTTTTTGAATTAAAGGCTTGAACACTCTCACAAATTACAAAATGAAATTTTGGACTTATTTGATTTCCAATCTTATAACATTTATGACCGTCCGTGGTGTTTCGTTTGCATGCCCAGCTGCATTGTCTTCAACTATGAACACAATAATATTTACAGGGAGAATGGCTGCAACATTTTGAGGAAATGCCTTCTCTGTGATTAGTTCTGTTATCATTGTTTTTCTTTTTTGGGAACTAGAAGAATTGTAGCAGTGTTAATTGTGGTCTCTATAATGTATTTAAGAGTTTGGACATGTAGGCTGAGAGAGAACAATATCATTGCGTTCTCTTTGACAAGAGGAGAGAATAAGCCCTAAAATTTTGAATGGTTCTTTGACAAGAGTCTCTTGATCCATCATTCGGAGGATGTTAGGTGAACGACCCATGGAGTGCACCTAATATGAGGGCAGCGAGAGAGGGCTTAAAATTTAAATGGGTGTTCTGCTTTATATTCGTTAGCTCTTTTTATAAGGAGTTGAGGAAAGTAAGAAAGATGTCAACCATAAAATTGAATTACTTAATAAGCCTACTAGGATATCAGCATATTCCACTATGCTTTAGAATACAAGAATTAGCACTAAGTTATAAACATTTGTGGCATAGCTTTTCCAACTTAGCGGAAAGAGAGCTCCANAGATGTCAACCATAAAATTGAATTACTTAATAAGCCTACTAGGATATCAGCATATTCCACTATGCTTTAGAACACATGAATTAGCACTAAGTTATAAACATTTGTGGCATGAATTTTCCAACTTAGAGGAAAGAGAGCTCCGGGTAAGCTTAAATTTGGGGGAATATGAATAAGGCGCCTAATCTAATGGCTTGGTTTTACCCAACCAATATAAGCTAAAGATGAAAAGCTCTTTTATAATTACAATACTTGATAGTTACGGATTGCTATGAATTGTCACAATTATGCATCTNCAGGAAGACCCCTAAGGCTAGATCCTAACTCCTACGAGAAATACTAGACCTCACGAAAAATGAGGTCAACACGAACTTGGTGTGAGCATTGACAAACAACTCGACCAATATGGAGGAGGTGGGACTTAGTGAAGCGTTGAATGGATGTTGTTCGAGATGAAGGTGTCAACAGGTTGCCAGGGCAAATTCATTTGTAGGCTACCAAGGAGGAAGTTGTGTTCAAGCATCGAGAAGATGAAGTCCTCGATAGAGCATAGTGAGATGAAGTGTTGGATATTGACTATGACAAGGGATGTTGACAACAACAACATCAACAACAACAAGCCTTTATCCCACGAAGCGGATTGGGCTATATGAATCTATTTTGTCCATTGTGTCCCATTGAGTGTCATATTTTCATTTAATTTTAATAAATTAAGATCATTTTAGATACAACATGCCCAAGTCTATTATGACCCACCTCTAACTTTCTTAACATAAGTCAAATCTAAAGCATCTATTCTTCTAATCGGATCATCAGATGATAATTTCAGTGATAAGGGAGACAAAACATAATTTCAGTGACTCCTGAAATAGGTTGAGATGTGACTCTTGATGATGAAAAGAAGGGAATTAAGTTGACAACTTTGGTTTATCAAGCTATCATAAAGGCCAAATAGATGGAGATGTGGGAACATGATGCCAAAGCAATAAAATTGTTGGAAATTTGGCAATAAGACGGCATCTTCTAATTTGCGGAGTCATTGGAAAGGTTTCAAAAGACATCAAGAAGGTAATTATTTGTTGAACTTGGCTCTTTGAAGAAGCTACCCGGGAAGGAAGTTGGGTTTGAGTGAAGAGAGGCTAATCAAATGGGGCCAACCTAGAGCCTTAGGATGGCCAATTGTTGGCTGAAAATAATGGGTCCAAATTAATTTGACCATGGTTTTGATCTAACCAATTCTTGGGGCAAAATGGGGGAATATCTCAAGTCAAAATTAGCTTGACTAAGGACATGTAAAGCGACCCCAATGTGTGCCAACTGTACCTGCTAAATAAGTGAGCTAAAATCAAGGTTAGTATTGCATTTTTTTAAAAATTCTCCTGCATTTAAAATGAAGATGAAAAATTAAGAGGTAGGAGACTAAGCAAAAATATGTATCCGAGGAATGCCCATTGAGTAGCTTTAAAATATGAAATCTTTGAGCATCACAAAACTGAACAGCTTTTGGAGGAAGCCGCTTTAATTACCTAGCAATGGGAGCATTGTTAGAAATCAAAACTTGGGTAATCAAGTTGTCATGATAGAATAGTGAAATAATCTATGTTGTAGCAAAAAGTTATGAATTGGAAGTAAAATTTTATCTAAAATGTCATTTCAATTAATGAATAAGAGGAAATACATGATATTTTGTAGTTTGAGGGAGTATAGGTTATCGTAGGCGATTATAATGTTCACAATAGTCTTTATTTGAATAATCTCTGTCATGTTAGAATTGTGAAATAATCTATGTTGTAGCAAGAAGTTATGAATTGGAAGTAAACTTTTATCTAAAATGTCATTTCAATTAATGAATAAGGGAAATACATTATATTTTGTAGTTTGAGGGAGTATAGGTTATCGTAGGCGATTATAATGTTCACAATGGTCTTTATTTGAATAATCTCAATATATTGAGGTAGAGAGCAAGAATGAGATGACCAAATTTCAGGATTAGTTGTGAGACTTAATTTCATGAATATTGNATTATTACATCATTATTATATCATTTAGGAAATATTTAATTATTCTTTTATTTAGTACATCATCTGGTTCGAACCCCGGTTCGACGACGGTCAAACCAATGAACCTTGAGCATTTACTTCTTCCGGCTTGTTGTTCAGTCCAGTTTTCACAACCTTCGTTATGAGAGTAGAAATTTCAAATTCTACTTATGTTACGAAAGGTAGAGGTGGACCTAAAAATACTCAGGTATGATGTATAAAAAATTATCATAATTTATTAGAATTAAATGAAAATATGACACTCAATTGAGCACAATGAAGAAAAATGATTCATATAACCGATCCCACTTAGTGGGGGGGGTAAAGGCTTGTTATTGTTGCTATTATTATTGCTGAAAATGATAAATTTTGATCCAAAATGTGTTGTAAGAATTGAAGACTTTTCTTGAGGTGCAAAAAATTACACAGCCAAATGTTCAAACGAAACACATGCACTCCAAGTTAACTAAGACAGCAATAATAAAAAATCAATATGTTATTGCAGCACATTAACAACCACAAATTTTCATTCTTGATTAAAACTACCAGCAAATAAAGAATCGTCAACTTTTGCAGTTACTCACAGAAGAAATAAATATAATCAGTAGCAACAACACTAACCCATATTCAGTTGCCTCTTGCTCTTCAAACTCCCCTTTATAAGCTCCTTAACCTCCTCCTTCTCCAGTGGCTCGCCAAGTATCTCTTCTCTTGTCTCGGCCATATACTTCGGCCCCGAACCAGCCAGATATGGCCCTGGTGCTTGAACCGTCTTCACCCCTTTCTTCCCTGGAGGCGGTAACCTAAACGAATCAAACTCTGGCAGCTTCTTCTTGCTAGCAGGCAGCGGCGCCCGTCCCGTCCACGGCCTCGGCATCGTCGTCGGCCCAAAGGGTAAAAACGGTGGTTCCCGCAGAGCCAGAGGCTTCACCTTCGGCGTCTCGGTATAGCTATATTGGAACTCGAATGGCGCATTCTTGAGTTTGTAAGCTATTCCCGTATCCGAAATGGAGATCCCCATCTCCCCGTTGGGCTGTTCCGGCGGAACCCTAGCTTTGCGTGTAGATCGACCGATTCGGCGGAAGGCGGGGTGGGAATAACTAGGGTTTTCGGGTTTGGAGTATTTAGAGGCTTTGCCTGGAATGGAAGGAGAGGAAGGGGAGGAGGGGGTGCCATGGGACTTGTACTCGGGAGGTGGAGACGATGTGATAGAGGAGATGTGATTCACAGATTCAGAATATTCAGCGATTTTGGTTGCGGACTGAAAGCGGCGTTGGCGGCGGATGTCGTCCTCGATCTCCTTTTGCTGTCGCTGGCGACGAAGGAAGGGTTCTGCGTTGGCGTTGTTCCAGCGAGAGAATCGGATTTCAGTGGGGGTGGAGGAGCGGCGCTGGCGGGTGGATATATTTGGCGGGAGGATGGGGAAGGGGATGGAAGATTTGAGCGCCATTGCATTCAATGAGAAGAGCAGTTTCAGCGACGCTGATGGCGAATGGATATTATCTGTTGCGTATCCAATTTGCAAGAAGTGTGGTTAAGTGGTACATCTTTAAGCTTATTCTAGAAGCTTATTCTACAAGTGACTTTTTATTATTGGACTCCGAATGCAGCACACCTGACATATTATTATTGGACTCCGAATACATTTAAAGTATATATATTTTTTTCAATTCATGGGAGCACTTGCTATAATTATGTTTGCGACCTTCGTTCCCGTCACGGCTCACCGGATTTATCGGATTTGATAAATCTTATTTAACGTAAATCCAACACTTGAACAAACACCTTCTTGGGTAGACATGTAAATACATAGGAAATGAGTGGCATGTATGCAAATCTTCCTAATTTTAATTTATAATGATACATTAACATATATATCACACAACTTTTAAGTATTTAAATGTCAAATTTCTAACTCCTATTTTTGACATTTATTTCACCCAATTTTTTTATGAACTTATATATATTTTATATAACAAATAAAATTATTTTGATTTTTAAAAATTAAATTACACATTTTCTTGCAAGAATTAAAAAAATCCATATAAAAAGTAAAGTTTAGATGTTAGATATGTAAATACATAGGAATTAATTGGTATGTATATAAAATTTTCATTTATAAATTATAAAATAATTATAAAAGTATTATAAAAAAGGTTTTATAAAAAAGTGCTAATAACACGAGTTCGCTTCATGCTTTAGAAAAATCGAGCCATTGAAATTCTAGTAAGAAAAGATTTAAATTTTACGAATTAAATTGAAATTGATTTCAATAGATTTGCACGTATACAACAAGCATATTCAAAAATGAGTTTTTGGAGCAACAAGAAAGCCCAAATATTAAATGTGCCTCATGGGTTAATGAAATGAGTCCTTAAATTGTGCATTCAATGATCTGTCGCCGACCTAATCAATCGTACTTGTTAATTGTACCTTTGGAAGTTACAAGTTGTAGAGGTGTTTATCGCCCAGAAGGATTATGTGAGTGCCTTTGAAGTACGTCAGCATTCTTAAGAGTTCTCCATAATGAGTTTGTCCAACCATAATCTTTGAGCAAACTCTTCCAGCCAATCTCACCTACATTACCCGAGTTTCTATTCCATACTCATATGTTGTGGTTGAACATTCTCACCAAATTCGTTGATAACTAATTGGTTACACCACCGAGCCCTTCAAGCAACTCTCTGAGGTGAAAGGAAGAGGATTTCAATGTGTCGGTACACATTCCGTCATTTATTAACAAAATAATAATTCAAGTCAGTAGTCTTGTCGACAACAAGTTGCTAAGGCTTTACTACATAGTCCATAACCTCATATTATGTTTTATTCTCTAGACCTTTGCGTCGGTAGATAGTCTCCTTAATGCATAATTAAAAGGGAAATTTGGAATAAGGGGAACCTCTCTCTCAATCATGTTCCCTGAAATAATTCTAAAAATCCCTCATCTTCTTCTCACTCCTTCAAACTTTCGTCTGGATTGTATGTGTTTATGAATTATGTGAGATTTAACATCTCAGATGGATTCAATATCCTAAAACATGTGATGAGGGTGAAACTCATTATCAAGATGTACTGAGGAGATCTTTTAGTTTGAGGGGAAACGAAAAATATATATATATATATTAGAAAATTCGTGTAGCAACATATAGAGTAACTTAAGCAACAAATGAATAAGAGGATAGTTGAAGGCAAGTGGTGTCAATAATCCATTGAGTAGTGTGACCTTATCCACAAACTTTCTCGAACTCCATATAAATTACAATTGACATATTCAAATAACCAACATCTTTTGAAAAATCCTAGAATTATAAACAAATCATGTCATTTTTTTTTAAATGAATACCATCGAAATGATAATTGATATAAAGAAATACCTGAATATGTGACACATAGTCCTCGTGACCCATCAAAATCATTTTCTTATCCTCAGCCCATGACACACCTGATTTTTTTCTAAATTGTTGAATATAATTTCACATACTCCTCTGATGTCATAGTTGATTTTTACACTACTCAGTTGCTAAATCAATTCCAAACTATTCGTTTAATTATTGTGCAACATCTTAGCAGACGACATCTTCAAAACCTTGAGCACTTCTCATATTAACACCCACATCTTCTAATAGAATATGAATCAACCAGCCATCCATTCTGGCTTTAAGCTCCAATAAAATGTTGTCTTTTCTTATCTGTTTTGGAAGAAGAAGCATTAGTTGGTTAGAGGCTCAATGTAAAAACACCTACATAGAAATGGTGGCATCTATATGTTGTATTGGAGTGAAAATAATGTAATGGAAAAAACTTTGACGGCATTCCACATTTCTTGCATAAGAAAAAAAGAAGGCAATAATAATTTCAAAACTGAAATTAAAAGGAAAAAGCTAAATGACATTTCTAATAATTATATACTTTAAAAACTAAAACAAAATATAAAACACATAACATATAAGTTAACCAACTAATTTCATAGATACAAATTAGAAAAAAAAAATATTATTTATATATCATGGATAGCTCTATCATAGACAAAAATCACAAAAAAAAAAAAAAAAATCATTTTTAAACGAAAAAAAAAACTTTGCTTCGAAAAATATAGTTAATAGGCCTTATTAATCAATCTATTCCACATGACATTGGCAAATTGATCTCATTTGTCTAACAAATCCCAAGAGTCATTGAAAATTGATAGGAGTCATTTTTCTGTGGTGACTTCTTTGGAACTACTCATCTTTAGAGAGAATAAACTCGTCACCACCTTCTATAGTTATCCGATTGTGTAGAATACAATAAATTAGCACAAGGTCGACTCAATTTTGTAATAGAAAATAAGACGAAAACTTCAAATTTGTAAAACAATTCTTCAATGAATCCTTTGCACACTCCATGCTAGTGTGCAACAACTAGTGTTAGAGATTAAATATATCCTTATAATTTGAAGACTGACTGGAACCAAAAACCATAAAGTAATGTCTTATCGCATGATGTGACAAAATAAAATCATTTCAAGTGGAATAATCACCATTAAAAAAAACAATATTTTCCTGAAAAATATTGACAAACTATTTCTTAATGTAAATATTACATGTAATTGTAAGACCTATAGTGAAAGATTTAGATTACATACCTTAAAAAACTCATAAATCATCATATCATTCTAATGCTTTTCATAGGACTATTGCCTCGAGTGTCGAACCTTCCCATCTAGCTAGAACATACGTGAATCTCAATTCGAAATTGGCTGCTACTAAGACAATTTGTGTTGAATATGATTTTCTTCATCTAAATGCAGCTTGATGGTCCTTAAGAACTCTAGCTTTAATATGTGTTACATCTATTGTGCCAATGCAATCCTGTTTTTATACAAATCATATTAGAAAAAAAAAACTTGAAAATTTATTGAAATCATTAAATGATATTTAGTTGAAAAGAAGACGTAAACCTATTATTAGATCATATTTTCAAGGGAGTTTGAAGCTTTCGAGGTTGAAGCAATCCATGACGAAGTTATCATACGACTTATAATGCAACGTTAACGTACTTACTGACAATTTCCCCATACTATTAAAAGTTGAATTTGATGACTCGATTACGAACACTATTCATAATGTATCTAATAATATGAAAACTTGTTCCTCAATTTGTATATTAAATGTGTCCACAAGTAATCTTCATTTTCCCATCAGATCACATAATTTAAAGAAATACTCTCTTCTCATTCTCATCATATTGAAGCAAACAAAATCATTGCCATTATATAATCTAGTTAAATATGTTTAAAGTTGTATATTCCACTCAAGATTATACTTTTTCTTTGCATCACAATTTTGTACAAAAAATACAATCATCATTATTGCAACGGTACTAGTTGCCGAGCAATTCAAACCATTTTCATATCGCCCTCAGAGTCAAACAGATTGGATTGATGCTCTTCATTATCTTCAAAAATCTCTTTCACCCTTGTACTAAAATATATTAATGTTGAATATTATTATAATCATAATATAACACCTCCATAAACGATAATGTATTTTCTTAAAACAATATCCAAACACACATATATGCGCTCGCACTTGTGTGTGTGTGTGTGTGTGTGGGAACACATTAATAGTGAAAAGCAAAGGATTTATGTGAACACTTTAAATGTATAAAAATAAACTATAAATGCTACATTTGTAAATACTTTAGAATTAACTGGTAAGTATGTATATTTACACCCATGCATGAGAAATTGCTACTTTTCTTCATGAAACATGGCAAGGGGACTAGTTATGAATGTATTTTTTAATGAAAAAGAAGCAAGAAGCAACTAATGTCACTAATGCATCAACATCCATTGGATGTTACTTAAGAATTGTTGCTTCATTAAGTTTTTATGGAGTAGTGCCTAATGGCATTACAAATAGAAGTTGATAAATGTGTTCTGTAGCAATGATAAGGATTACTGAAAATACATAGGAATTATATGTCATGTGTGTAAATCTCCTATAAAACCAATCGATAATGTTATGACAAATACAACTAGATATTAATAGTGACACTGCAAGCCAGTTTCTATTAGTAGACAAGTTTCACAGTAAGCATCAAGCACCCACGTCACCTTAATGTTATGAGTTAACATCATTCAAATTAATATTCATAAAAGTAATTTTCTTAATTTGATATCATTAAAAAATATAATTTTCTAAATTAGTACACAAAAGATAGGCTGGGCGCATGCAAGAACTAAAATTAGGCATGACAGAACACATAAAACCAGTTATAGCAAACTTTGAGCACTCAACTGGGTTGAAAAAAAAAAACTCTCGGCTTGCTAAAACTCTTGAGCCTCTATTGACTTTTGTTCCTCTACCTCATGTCGCCCTTCTTCTCTAGCACACCTAAGCTCTACTTTCAACAAGAAAAAGCTTTCGTAGCACTTTTTGCATGTATCCACAACAGTAAAACCCCCCTGCTATGCTCTGTACAATACATTTTAAATTGATGCAACTGTCGGCGCTGCAAAGGCTTTTAACAACGATTTTAATTTTTTTTATGCATTTTTAAAATATTTTTAGCAACATTTTTTAAAATGCCTTCGAATAAATGTATAATTTTTTTTTCTTTTTTTTGTAGTAATTGTGACGTCGTCTCCTCAATCATTCATTTCCTCCGACTATCTGAGCCGACTACTACATAATAACACATCACTAACATCATCGACTTGCCTTTACCAGAGACACCCCTTCCAAGCCCCTGCCCGTATATCCCTTTCTCAGTCCTCTACTCGTAAGTTTTACATGAAAAAAAAAATTGACTTCTCTCAATTTCAATTCCAATTTCAGTTTTCCTTTCTTATATAAGTTATGGTGGAGAACCACAAAAATATGAAGAAATCTTACAAGAAATAATCACATAACAAGTGGGTGTACCAGATGAAGACTGCGCTTGATGGTAGCAAAAGGTACACGACTGGACTTGTTGAAAAGGACTTTTAATTGAGGCAGAATATTGCCAATGCAGTGAGAGTTATTAGCAGATGCAAGAGTAACATAGGAAAAAGCTTGAAGGTACAAGACTATGTTAATGCTGATATATCGACTGAGGGTGTTACTCTTGAGAAGCTGAAGTTGTGTTCGACTTCAACTGGTCTTCTGACATGAAGACCGATGTTCTGAATTGCAGAGGTGGATGATATCATGTTTAAGGAAAAAGGTCGGTACAGTCAGTGGTTGATGCATCAAGTAGATGTTACAGTCAGTGTACATGTCTCCAAGTGGGAGATCTGTTGAGTAGTAGTAGAGCCCGGTCCATTGCTCTAATTGGGAATTTATTCTAATTGTCAGCTTTTGATTAAATTAATCTAATTTAATCGTTTCCTGTTAAAGCTTCGTCTAAAGATCCCGCTGTCGCCCTCATCACCAGAATTCACAAATAAGGATTTATAATTTCCTTGTTATGGGCCTCCTAAACATGGTTAATTGAGCTAATAATATAAAACATGTAATTTACCTGATAAATTAGATTTCTTCTTATCTGTAGCGTCACATGGCTTCCAAAACCGGGCTTCTTCCTTATTGTGCTGAATAGGAAGAGTTCTATACATGGATGCTGGAGGTAAACGTATTGTCGTGCCTCTACTCCTGTTTTCTTCTCCTTTGTTGGCTCACGGTAACACGGTAAAGAAGAAGGAAGTGCAAGGCATCGCATGTTTTTCTCTCTTCATATTTTTCTGTTATTCTCGTTGGTGGCTCTCCGTTAGAGAGAGAGAGAAGGTGGAGAGAGAGAGAAGGTGGAGAGAGAGAGATTATTTTCTTATAATCGTCAAGCCAATCGACGGGTATTATTCCTTGAATTAATAAAATCATCTACACTTCCGCGGACGTAAACAATTTGCCGAACCACGAAAATCTATGTGTTTTCATTGTATTTTATGTTTTATATTTTTTCTGGATCTGATTTTTCGCTTTATTGTCGTCGTTTTTCACAACAATCATTATATGAGGCCTTAATCCTTCGTTCTTTAAATGAAACTTTTATCATATTACCTTACCTTCATATGGATAACTTTTTTTGAGCACTATTATTTTAAAGTCAATTTCTATTCTAAAAAATTCCACTTTTTATTACCTTATCACTTTTACTTCTGAAGTTAGTATTTAATTTTCTATTAATGAAACTCATTTATAAATTCGGACGCATGGTGAAAAAAAAAAAAAAAACTAAAAAAAAAAATGATGAGAAATTATTGCAGTCTTAACGGTCAGCCTTCTCTTCTCTACCAATCGTCCCAAAGTAAATACCGCAGTGATCTCAGAAATCTTCGAACTATACGCTGCACTGAACGCAATCGGCGGAACTGCTCCCCGGCGATATAAATTCGAGTAATGGCTTGCCTTCGTAAACTGAAAGGAGTAAACTTGCCTTTTCGCCTGCCTTCTCTCTCGAGATATTTGCTCGAGAAACTTGGTGACGTCTATCGAGCATCTTCTCGAGATGTCGAAGCGCGTCGCCGGCCGCGTTACCAAGTGAGCGATTGGTTAGGTTTTTCTTATCTTCTTTGGTTTCCCTTAATTCTTACGGTCTCCATTTGCAGGAAACGCATTTTAGACGGGTGTTCTTTGAACCTGGCTACGGATGCCATGGAAATGCCATTGTCATGGGGAGCTTACCCGTCGAGCTCTAGGGATGATCGGAAGCTCAATAAGGCATGTGCTTTTGGACTCTTTTTTTCTCTTTTCATTGATTTCACTTCCTGCTGGTTTTTGTGGCTGTGGCTCCTCTTTGGGATTCAATGGACTCAAGTTTTGCTTGCTGCAATGTGTTACTTAATGGTGTTGGGCATTTAGGAAGAAGGTTTATTGAATCGTTTTATTTGGCTGGATTGGAAATTTCTTTGTACTTCACTCCCAATTACAAAGATAAAAAGATTAACTTTGTGATTGTTGACACGCAATCAAGTGGTTTTTAAAATGGAGCATTTACATACATACCACCAAATTCCTATGTATCACACATCTAAAACCTAAACTTTACTTTCTTACATTTATACTACACTAATGTTTCTTATCTCATTAGAAATATTACCATGTTAATTTTCAAAGAGTGAAATACACCTTTTCATGCATATATAAGGTGGGTTGTAAGAAAAAAAATGAAGTTTGAGCGTTAGATATGTAAATACATAAGAATTAAGTAGTTGCATGTAAATCTTCCTTTCAAAATTTCAAGCCTGCACTTGGAGGTAGGGGAAGACATTTTAACTATTAACCGTAACACTTGTAGGTAGAGGAAGACATTTTAACTATTAACGATAATAATCAAAAGTTCGGGCTAGAGATAGTGTTAAAAAAAAACTTCCATAACATTAAATCTTCCATAACACTCATGTTTTTTCTCTTCATAAATTTTTATCTGTTGATATCCTTCTTGTGGATAAGTCTAAAGATAGTGTTAAAAAAAACTTCAATTATGAATGTCAACTTTAGAGTCTAAAAGCCTTTGTTTGAGTAGATCTAAAACTGAATACATGAAATATAATTTTAGTAGTAGTAGATCTAGTGGCGGAGTTGTAATAATAGATGCTTAAGTCATTAAAAAGAACGAATGTTTTAGATAACTTGGCCTATTGTTCAAAGTGATGGTGATATAAATGGGGATATTGTTAGTATAATTGAAGTTGGATGGTTGAAGTGGAGGAATCATCGAGCCTATTGTGTGATTGAAAAGTACTGCTTAGAGTCGAGTGAAATTTTATAAGATGGTGGTGAGACCTGTAGGTTTTATGCTGCAGAATGTTGGCATATATAAAAAAAAATGTAAAACTAAGTGTTGCAGGGATGAGAATGATTAGGTGGATGAGTAGTTTTAACAGAGGCAGTGCAAAACAAAATATATTCGTGAAAAACTTGGTGTAGCTTCAATGGCAGACATGATTAGAGAGAGTCATCTTAGATGGTTTGGTGAGATTAAACGTCGACCATTTGATGATCCAGTTAGGAAAGTAGATGATTTGGATTCGACTTATGTTAAGAAAGATAGATGTAGGCCTAAAAAGATTTGGGCATGTTGTATAAAAATGATCTTAATTTATTAGAATTAAATGAAAATATGACACTCCATATGACAACGGTGAAAAAGATTCATATAGCTGGCCCAACTTTGCGGGATAAAGGCTTCTTGCTTTTGTATAAAATTTCCACCTAAAAAATTAGATATATATGTTATATGTTTCTCTTTTTATTTCTACGTGTATGTAAGATCTTCATGCAAAGCTAATATGTAAAATTCAACATTGATTGCCTTGAAATTTTCTAGCATGTAACAAACCTAGTTTATTTTTTGCATCTTGTTGTCTATATACTTTCTTAGTTAATTTTGCTAGAAAATTAATTTGGTGATTCAAGTTACACTTGATATTATGCATTTGTATAACGTAAACTTATTTACTTGCGCTTAAACAACTTGCTCTCACTTCTAGTAATATGTTTGCATTACCATAATCTGTATTTAGTTCAGACAAAATTATAACTTTGCTTTTTAGTGGCTTAGTTGTAATAAGTTCTGCTTTTGATTAAGTATTTTGCCTATGTTGAGCTTTAAAGTAAACACTCACTTATATACTTAATCATTATCTACATTATTGTTTGTAGTGTCACTTGTAGGGTTAGATTAATTGGCTACAAGAGTTTGTGGTTAAATCACTTGTACACTCTTAGTATTAGTTAATTCACAGTGTTGAGCAAATCTCCTTCCTTGTTCACTTTATTTTTTATTTAATTTGTGTAAATATATTATCAAATCATTTTCTTTACTAGGTATATTTTTTGTTTGGACTTGAACTGGATTTTGAATCCTAGGTGCTGTGAGTGACACCCTCTCTTTGTGTGCCCTTTTTATCTGGATATTTCTTATTCTTACGCTTATTTACTTGGTTTGTTTTGCTTGTAATTTCTTTTTATTTTCTATAAGGTTACCTACTCTCAACTTGTTTCATTGCAGATTGTTCCTCATGATGTTATTGAAATAGATGACGACGATGATCAAGATGAAGTTGTAGTAATTGGAGAATATCTTTCTAGCAGAAAAAATAGACAAACTGTGAAGACTATGAATGTTAGTAAAAATGCAATCAAGGTATGATAAAGGCCCACACCTTTCGTGAATTGAAAATGGCTTTAAGTTCATGCTTAATATTTATTTATTTATTTATTATTTTATATTTCATAGTCATTTATAATTTTTATGTAGGGCTTCTTTTTTATTTCATTTTGGAGTTCAAGTACAAAACTTTACATGCTTGATACAAGCAAGGGATCCGTTTTAGACCCATTATATTATGACTTTTTTGAAGACTAATTTTGGTATGAATATGATGATGACGATGATTATGGTTTTGGTGCATTTGAATGTACTATAATTATTATGATGATGATTAGTATAAGAATATGACTATGACATTGAATTTTTTGAGAATGATTAACACGTCATTTGTGGTGATCTACTTAATTTTATGGACCAACTACCTCAAATGGAAGCAACCATTTATAGGTTGTTGGATGATGAGCTTGAAATGCCAACAATGAAGCTGTAAAACTTAAACATATACATAACTTAATAATTCTAAGGGAAAATTGATAGTTTCATTATACTTTAAAAAACAAGAATTGTCATCTTCTTATAGATATTCTTTGTCAGGCTTTCTCAACTTAGAAAAATAAAAGAAGGCATTCTTGGTTAATCCTACATTAAGAGATAATGAAATAGCATATGTGACCTTAGGAATTGGTTTATTTCGACCTATATAAGCCAAAGATAAAAAAAATCATTGCTAATTACAATAAACTAAAAGAACACTTTCTCCCTTTATGCATTTTATCTTCCCACTCATCATGGCATATTTCTTCCACCCTTGCATTTTCTATCACTTCCTCCCTCATTTGTCCTTCAACCAATTATTCTTTCACCCCAACTACTTGCTCTCTTTGTATGCCTTAGCCTTCATTCCTCTACCTTGCATGTAAACACCTAACAGTTACAAGTAAAATTGGAGGAGGTTTTTGGCTATTGCTTGCAAATATTATGAGCTGTAAAAACATTCTACCATGGTTTAGGTAATTTGAACATCACTAATATCTATCTTTCTTGTTTTTGGTCATAATGTCTTGTGCATACTCGTCTTTTTTCATGTTTGGGTACTTCTTTCATAGGAATGAAGCAAAAGCTTTATCGAAATTTATCTAAATATTTTTGCTAATAAAAAATATCGTGACAAAAAGACGATGAGAAAAGCAAGAATCCTAGTTATGAAAAAAAAAGNACTCGTCTTTTTTCATGTTTGGGTACTTCTTTCATAGGAATGAAGCAAAAGCTTTATCGAAATTTATCTAAACATTTTTGCTAATAAAAAATATCGTGACAAAAAGACGATGAGAAAAGCAAGAATGCTAGTTATGAAAAAAGAAAAGAAAAAAAGTGCATAAAAATATGAGAACTTTAAAATATATTTTGCATGAAATTCATTGTAGAAGTTTGCGTGAATACATGAAAAGTTGCAAATGAAAAGTTACAAATTGATGCTTTATGAAGTGTGCAAACATACAAACATAATAAAAAATTCCCTAGAGCTTGAAGTTTGCACTTGGGAACCTTGAAACCTTAAGAGGTTGCCTCAAGTGCCTAAACCCTAAATCCTAATTTTTTAGAATGGCATAAGGTAGCGATAGGAAGCAGCCTCGAGGTGTATGAAGTATGATATCTATAATATCCCAAAGTGACTAGTAATAATCTTTTCCTTTTGGGCAATTGGGTGTCTTACAGTGGAATAAGGGAGGAAAAACATCATAGTCTCACTCTTGTTGATAAAAGGTGTCAGGTGCTTTTCACTAAAACATGCTAGTTGCTGGCATTGTTATAGCATGATTTGATTGCAGGTGGGTTTCAAGGTGAACGTCAAAATTGCATGGGGACAATGATTTGAACCAATGCTTCTTGGAATCACTTATACAAAGTTTGTTATTTAATAAAACATTTATGTCCTACAACATCTCTAATGGTTGCTCATTAACCATTTTTAGGGCCCTTGGCTTAATGGGAAGTCACTGGTCAATATGTTTGAGCACATAATCTCATCTTCCATGCATCAACCATCCAACTCGTCCATAAAAGTAATTATTAATAACCATTTGTTAGACCTTGCTTCCCTTAAGGAAGATAATATTTTCAAGTATATTCTTGGAATCTCTCTCTATACATTTGACAACGATTTAATCTTATGGAAAGGCAATTTTACTTCCTACAAAGAAATCTTACCTGGATTCTATAGCTCAACATTTATTGTGGAACGACATCATCTCATTCGTCACAAGAATTATGCCAGGTTTTGTCTCTATTTGGTTATACTTTGTGGGAGGCCTTAGAACTGCCGATATTCTCAGATTTTGGGAGATAAATATTAATCCTACTTGTGATTCTATCATCTTGAGGCCAAATATGCTGGGCATCTATCTTTTTAATGTGTTTTTAGTTGTAACATCCTTACTACTTGCTTGCCGGTTGCTATATTTTTTTTACGACCTACTCTTCACCATGCCCTCTCTTTTATAAATGACACATCCTGAAGACCAATAAATCTAAATATTATCATCTAATCACTATTTGTGGCTTTGTTTATTTCATTTGTAAAGAATGAAATGATGAGATTTGAGTGGAGAATTTTATATTTTTTTCACTATTATTTCTAACATTAAATGTAGAGTTCAATGTGAGTTTTCTAGATGTTTTTCTTCTTGGCAGCTTCTTTACTTCAGTGGCAAGTTCTAGTGGTTCTTTTTTCTTTTTTTTTGGGCTGTCTCGGTCCAACATCTCTAACATCTCTAAAGCAATATTTTGTACATGATGTTTTTTCTCTCGTTGCTTTTTCTTGAACAATGATGAGGGGCTCTACTGCCTCTTCTACTATTCTACATATTTTTCAACTTATCTTTTTTTTAGCTTGTATTTCTATTAAGGCTCTGTTTGGGGCAGCTGCAGCTTATTAAAAAGTAGCTATAAAACTGCTGAAAAATAATTTGATGTTCAAAAAGCTGTGGTGGCTATTACTTTTTTTTTTTTTTTGAAAAAGTCAGACAACAACTAGAAAGCTGCCACCGCACATAGTCAGGACCGGTGAAAAAATGCAGATTTCAGCGGAAGATTTTTGAAAAAGCTGTCAAATCGCAGTTTACCCAAACAGACAAGTGGTGCTGCACCGCCGCCCCAAATGGACCCTAAGTTGCTCCCGCCTAGTTGGCCTTTCGACAACNCGCGGCGACGTAACAAAATGAGTGTCCTCCCTGAGCAAAATCGACGTTCCGGACGCGCCGGTGCAGTCCGTTTTGTCATCCGGGGTCGCTCGGACGACGTAGTCGACAATCGAGTCGAAAACGCGCCAAAATTCAAATTTCACAAAAATTTCGATCCGCGATCGATCGTCTCAAAAGATTTGTTCGAGCCTTCGATAAATAACAGTGCAAGCGATGTGAATTGTGGCGATCGGACGCGTCGACTCTCTGAATTGNTCTTTCAAGTATGACACAGTGCGTCGTTCACATCAGACGCGACAGGAGCATGCGTCAGCCCTAGAGCAGTTCGGTCCAGACAAGGGAGGGACCGACCGGTCCTTCCAAACATGGGATTTCCTTCTATTTGGACCCGGACCCACTCCTCTTTACCCTTGGTCTATTTATGTTGTTTGATTGTGTGTTTGGACATATTTGATTTCATTTTCTGCTAGGATAGTCGTCGACATCCAATTTTCTCATTCTAGAGCTGTATTCGAAAGAGAGGTGTTTCGACTGTAACTGGCCTCAAGGTGGTGTCTATCTATCCCCAACCTGCTCCATGATTCCTTCATCCAGCCTCCACCTAGCTTTGTACCTCCACCATCTAGCTGTGAGCTTGTTGCTACCCCCTTCCTCTCCTTCTCCATTGCCGCCAGCTAGTTGCTGCACTTTCCCTACCTCCCTCACAGCCGCCAGCTTGTTGCCGCCTCTCCATTGCCTCCGTCATAGCTGCCAGGCCGATGTCCAGTCGTCGACCGACCTCCAACCTCTACTCCCCTTGCGACCACCTCCTTCTCAACCATCCTCCATACTTACCTGCTACCAACCCACCGCCAGTCGGCCTACTCCTTTTGAGCCACTCTACCATCCAAACCCTACCATGCCATGTAGTCTCTCTCCTCGACCGCAGCACCACCACCTTAAACCCCTGCCCTAGTTGGGATTCATGTTGTATGTCTTGTTATTTCCTATTTTAGTTGATTNTTTTTTTCTTTTGGTTTTTCTTTTTCTCACATGTTCGACATTGTGTTGAGAACTCCATTTGACACCTGTCAAGAGTGATCTTGGCAAAGCTGAGAATGAATTTAGTGAAGTACCAAGGAGGCGAACTTGGTGTGAGCATGACAAGCAACTCGACCAATATAGAGGAGGTGGGACTTAGTGAAGCGTTGAATGGATGTAGTTCGAGATGAAGTTGTCAACTGGTTGCCAGGGCAAATTCATTGGTAGGCTACCAAGCAGGAAGTTGTGTTCAAGCATCGAGAAGATGAAGTCCTCGATAGAGCATAGTGAGATGAACTGCTGGATATTGACTATGGCAAGGGATGTCGACAACAACAACATCAACAACAACAAGCCTTTATCCCACTAAGCGGGGTCGGCTATATGAATCCTTTTTGTCCATTGTGTCCCATTGAGTGTCATGTTTTCATTTAATTTTAATAAATTAAGATCATTTTAGATAAAACATGCCCAAGTCTATTATGGCCCACCTCTAACTTTCTTAACATAAGTCAAATCTAAAGCATCTATTCTTCTAATCGGTTCATCAGATGATAATTTCAGTGATAAGGGAGACAAGACTTAATTTCAGTGACTTTTGAAATAGGTTGAGAATGTGACTCTTGATGACGAAAAGAAGGGCATTAAGTTGACAACTTTGGTTTGTCAAGCTATGTTAAAGGCCAAATATATGGAGATATGGTAACATGATGCCAAAGCAATAAAATTGTTGGAAATTTGGCAATAAGACGGCATCTTCTAATTTGCGGAGTCATTGGAAAGGTTTCAAAAGACATCAAGAAGGTAATTATTTGTTGAACTTGGCTCTTTGAAGAAGCTACCCGGGAAGGAAGTTGGGTTTGAGTGAAGAGAGGCTAATCAAATGGGGCCAACCTAGAGCCTTAGGATGGCCAGTTGTTGGCTGAAAATAATGGGTCCAAATTAATTTGATCATGGTTTTAATCAAACCAATTCTTGGGGCAAAATGGGGGAATATCTCAAGTCAAAATTAACTTGATTAAGGACATGTAAAGCGACCCCAATGTGTGCCAACTGTACCTGCTAAATAAATGAGCTAAAATTAAGGTTAGTATTGCCTTTTTTTTTTTTAATTCTCCTGCATTTAAAATGAAGATGAAAAATTAAGAGGTAGGAGCTAAGCAAAAATATGTATCCGAGGAATGTCCATTGAGTAGCTTTAAAATATGAAATCTTTGAGCATCACAAAACTGAACAGCTTTTGGAGGAAGCTGCTTTAATTACCTAGCAATGGGAGCATTGTTAGAAATCAAAACTTGGGTAATCATGTTGTCATGATAGAATAGTGAAATAATCTATGTTGTAGCAAAAAGTTATGAATTGGAAGTAAAATTTTATCTAAAATGTCATTTCAATTAATGAATAAGAGGAAATACATGATATTTTGTAGTTTGAGGGAGTATAGGTTACCGTAGGCGATTATAATGTGCACAATGGTCTTTATTTGAATAATCTCAATATATTGAGGTGGAGAGCAAGAATGAAATGACCTAATTTCAGGATTAGTTGTGAGACTTAATTTCATGAATATTGTAAGAGCAAGTAAATGGAAACTTGGGTTTTTAAAGGCTCTCTTTTCAATATGGCTGCAAAAGTTAATGTAGCTAATTATATACCTCATTTTTTGCATTTAAATGCCTACAACAAGCTTAAGGACATTTGACTTAGATCTATAACATACCTATGATGATATGTATACCATTATGCAACTCTTTCAAGTATGACACAGTGCGTCGTTCACATCAGACGCGACAGGAGCATGCGTCAGCCCTAGAGCAGTTCAGTCTAGACAAGGGAGGGACCGACTGGTCCTTCCAAACATGGGATTTCCTTCTATTTGGACCGGGGCCCACTCCTCTTTACCCTTGGTCTATTTATGTTGTTTGATTGCGTGTTTGGACATATTTGATTTCATTTTCTGTTAGGATAGTTGTCGACATCCAGTTTGTCATTCTAGAGATGTATTCGAAAGAGAGGTGTTTCGATTGTAACTGGTCTCAAGGTGGTGTCCATCTATCCCCAACCTGCTCCATGATTCCTTCATCCAGCCTCCACCTAGCTTTGTACCTACACCATCGAGCCGTGAGCTTGTTGCTACCCCCTTCCTCTCCTTCTCCATAGCCGCCAGCTAGTTGCTGCACTTTCCCTACCTCCCTCACAGCCGCCAGCTTGTTGCCGCCTCTCCATTGCCTCCGTCATAGCTGCCAGGCCGATGTCCAGTCGTCGACCGACCTCCAACCTCTACTCCCCTTGCGACCACCTCCTTCTCAACCATCCTCCATACTTACCTGCTACCAACCCACCGCCAGTCGGCCTACTCCTTTTGAGCCACTCTACCATCCAAACCCTACCATGCCATGTAGTCTCTCTCCTCGACCGCAGNCCTCTCCACTGCCTCCGTCATAGCTGCCAGGCCGATGTCCAGTCGTCGACCGACCTCCAACCTCTACTCCCCCTGCGACCACCTCCTTCTCAACCATCCTCCATACTTACCTGCTACCAACCCGCCGCCAGTCAGCCTACTTCTTTTGAGTTTCTCTACCATCCAAACCCTACCATGCCATGTAGTCCCTCTCCTCGACCGCAACACCACCACCTTAAACCCCTGCCCTAGTTGGGATTCATGTTGTATGTCTTGTTATTTCCTATTTTAGTTGATTGATTGTAATTGTTTATTTGAATATCCACAATAATATTATTGTTTTGCCATTGTTTGGGTTAACTCCGATATCAAAATATCTGTTATAGGATGAAAATCTTCTATTGAACCCATTCTCTCTCAATAGTTAAGTTGCATTCTTTTGCTTTCTCAAGCTTACGTTAAGATGGTAATGGAATCATCGAGCTTCTTGAGGCTATATTTCATAAAATTAAAGTTATTGAAAAATATCCCATAGTAAATGTCTCATAGTAAATGTCTCGTCTCTTAATCTCTTCTTCGAATTGAATAGAATGCTCGACACAACTTTCATAGAGTTGTACTTTTTGGACTTTGGTTTAAATGTCTCTAACCAAGCTACGCTAAACGGACTTCCCTGTGGGAAGTTTTTGAATTAGAGGCTTGAACACTCACAAATTACAAAATGAAATTTGGGACTTATTTGATTTCCAATCTTATAACATTTATGACCGTCCGTGGTGTTTCGTTTGCATGCCCAACTGCATTGTCTTCAACTATGAACACAATAATATTTACAGGGAGAATGGCTGCAACTTTTTGAGGAAATGCCTTTTCTGTGATTAGTTCTGTTATCATTGTTTTTCTTTTTTGGGAACTAGAAGAATTGTAGCCGTGTTAATTGTGGTCTCTATAATGTTTTTAAGAGTTTGGACATGTAGGCTGAGAGAGAACAATATCATTGCGTTCTCCTTGACAAGAGGAGAGAAGAAGCCCTGAAATTTTGAATGGAACTTTGACAAGTGTCTCTTGATCCATCATTCGGAGGATGTTAGGTGAACGTTTCACCCATGGAGTGCACCTAATCNAAATTGGGTTAAGAGGATTCAACATGAATGGAAGGTTCTGGAAAAAGATTTACCTGGTGAGTTTGTGAATTTTCTATTTTGATGGCTTTGGCTTAAACAATTTCAAGTCTTCACAGAACANTTCAGATCATCACTTCAACAAACCCGAGATCCTTAAAATGACTCCTGCAATAAAGGAGGTATATTTGGGCTTAGCAGAAGTTTAACATTTTTATTCTTCAAATTCGTTCTAGTTTTTTTGAGCTGTTATTTATAGCAGCCAGGAAAGAATTGGGTTAAGAGGATTCAACATGAATGGAAGGTTCTGGAAAAAGATTTACCTGGTGAGCTTGTGAATTTACTATTTTGATGGCTTTGGCTTAAACAATTTCAAGTCTTTACAGAACTGTAATGAATTTTGTTTGTTACATGTATGTTTCTCATATGAAATATGAGTTTTCAGTTTTATGACTGGCTATTTTTCAAAGATTTGACAGTTACTCGGCGTCTACTATTGTTGCTTGAATCTTCTGTATTTTTTGACATTTTCTATTTGCTTCAGTAATTTTTAGATGGTTCGAGCTATTTTTTGATTTTTTGTCGAGCGCTCAGCTGCTTCTTTATTTTAAAGCTGAAGTTTCACAGCTAAAAATGTCCATTTAAAAAATTATTGCTGCTGTTGCTCCAGTCATTTTAATCTTGGTGTGTGTGCTTTTTAAAGAAGCTGTGATTGAATAAACCACTATATAAAGCTTCTGTAGGATGTGAGAAGTCTTTGAAAATTACAAATATGTTTATAGACTTAAGTTGAGGTCAGTTAATGTGTGACTCTAACTTCACTTTTGATTAAGGACATTGCTTATGTCGACTTTTGGGTCAAATTTAACGTTTTNTGCTTGAATCTTCTGTATTTTTTGACATTTTCTATTTGCTTCAGTAATTTTTAGATGGTTCGAGCTATTTTTAGAGTTTTTTGTCAACCGCTCAGCTGTTTCTTTATTTTAAAGATGAAGTTTCACAGCTAAAAATGTCCATTTAAAAAATTATTGCTGCTATTGCTTCAGTCATTTTAATCTTGGTGTGTGTGCTTTTTAAAGAAGCTGTGATTGAATAAACCACTATATAAAGCTTCTCTAGGATGTGAGAAGTCTTTGAAAATTACAAATATGTTTATAGACTTAAGTTGAGGTCAGTTAATGTGTGACTCTAACTTCACTTTTGATTAAGGACATTGCTTATGTTAACTTTTGTGCCAAATTTAACGTTTAGGTATGAACTTAATTCTTGGGGAATGGTTGGGATGATGGGGCTAGGCTTGATCAAGATAAAGTAGTTTCATCGTCCCCGACATATCAGCATGCCCATTCTACCAAAATAAGAGGGCCCTATATGGGAGCTTGATTGCAACTATACATTGTCTCCTCGAGATGCTGAGCAGAGTATGGTGGAAATATAACTGTATCCTTATAGGCATGATATGACTATCAGGCGTCCATGACTTTCAACTTTTCTCACAGGGTGGATGTCTAAGACACTTAAGATTAAAATGGTGGGTTTGATTCTAATCGATGGGCTTGTTAGAATGGGAGCTGGCTTGAGTTTTATTTGGGCTGAAGGTTACAAATATTGGAAGGTTGAAGTTTTGATTTAATGAGTTTCATGGTTTTGTGTTGGTCCAAACTGATCGGGATTGGGATTTATCCCCCTGGAAGGCTTTTAAGTGGTATTTAAAACCTTGAGGGAGAAGAAAGCTTAGTGATATTTGTCATGTACTTTGGAGGTAAAGTGGTGTTGAGAAATTTAGGGCAAAGAAACACAAATTTCAGAAGAAGCGCATAAAGATTTAACGAGATTCAGCAAAGATGCTTACGCCCTCGGGAGCAGAGCGGTGGTTTTTCTTTAACTCGAAAAAAGTGTAAAAAATACCATGCCTAGGGTTACAAAAAAACACATATATATAACACTGGAGTACAATATGTAATTACAAAAGTACCCATGTACCGTACTGCGGGCCGTTGCCCCCGCACCCCAACCCACATAACAAAAAAATTTCTCCAATTGGACAGATGCTTCCATTCCACCCCGTTTCGCTCCAGGATCTGTCCCTTATATGGTATATGAGTCATTCCTAACAAATCTCCACCTTGGCGAATATACAACCGCTTGGGAGAAAGAAAATACCTTGGAGTTTGTCACATGCACCAAAGTGGGTTGGGCTACCATGCTGTCTAGCAACTACAAACATTCAACAAGTCCAAGTAATGCAAGAGTTTGTTGATAGTAACTAGCTTAGTCAACATATCAACTGCATTTTCATCAGTATGAACCTTTTGCAATAAAATATCACCAGATACAATCAATCCTCTAAGCTTGTGATACTTGACATCAATGTACTTTGTTCTCGCATGGTACACCTGGTTCTTGGCCAGATAAATGACACTCTGACTCACAATGCAACTGAATTCCACCTTACTCAACACAGTTCCTTTATTAGCCCAACAAACCATAAGACTTCTTTTGCAGCTTCAACTACTTCCATGTACTCAACTTTAGTTGTAGATAATGATAAAATAGAATTAATTATTGATTTCCAACATATAAGCCCTCCACCAAGAGTAAACACATATTCAGTTGTAGACCTTCAGCCATCCAAATCACCTGCATAGTCTGAATCAACGTACCCCACAATTGAAGTATCATCCTGCTGACTGTCAAAAATAATTCTATGTCTTACAGTATCTTTCAGATACGTGAAAATCCACTTGACTGCTTCCCAATATCGCATTCCAGGTTTAGACATGTATTTGCAAATTTGACTAACAACATGAACCAAATCAGGGTGAGTACATAACATTGCATAAACTAACTGCACCAACATATGAAATCTTTGCCATATCTTCGATTTCTGTATGTCTTAGGACACTGTTCTGAAGAAAGCTTAAAACGATTTGCCAATGGAGTGCTCATGGGCTTTGCTTTGCTCATCAAAAACCTGTCCACCACTTTCTCAACATAGCCTCGTTGATATAAACACAGTCGTCTTGAGCCTCTATCCCGATGAATCTCCATTCCAAGAATCTTCTTTGTATGACCAAAGTCTTTCATGTCAAATTCCTGACTCAATAAAGCTTTCAAACCACAGATATCATGCATATTCTTTGCAGCAATCAATATATCATCAATATACACTAATATATAAATAATAGAACAATAATCAAGGCTCTTGACATAGACACAACAATCATACTCACATATTGTGTAGCCAATATGAATCATGTAGGAGTTTAACCGTTTGTACCATTATCTTGGAGACTGTTTCAACCCATGCAACGATTTCTTTAGTCTGCAAACCAGATGCTCCTGTTCAGGTTGAGTGAACATTTCTGACTGTTTCATGTAAATTTGCTCCTCCAGATCACCATACAATAAAACATTTTTAACATCTATCTGCTCCAAATGCAAATCTCAAATGACTACTAATGCAAGCACTGCCACGATTGAAATATGTCTGACCACAGAAGAAAATATTTCATCATAATCTATCATTCTGCTGTGAAAATCCCCTTGTTACCAATCGGGCATTGAATTTTTCCCCTTCTTTTTTTGATACTGCTAGTTTTCTTTTGTGCACCCACTTGCATCTAATGACCTTTCCCTCGGAAAGCTAAACTAGCTCCCATGTGTGATTTTTCTGCAAAGACTCCATCTCCTCAACCAATACACCAATCCATTTCTCTTTCTTCTCGCTGGTGATAGCTCTTTGAAATGTGGATGAATCATTGCTGCTGATGAGAAGTGCATAAGAGACCAAATCTTCATAACCCAACCTGCTAGGAGGCATTACGTTGGTGCGTCTCTGTCTGTTTCTGGCTAGATTGTAATTCTGCAAGTTATCTGTATTGAAATCACTAGTTGTTGGTTCTAAATTTGAAGTTGTTCTAGATCCATCTGCGCCGTATCTGAACTGAAACTGTTCCCTTGCACCTTGTCTTGATTCTGCTGCAACATAGACTGTTCATAAAAAAATGTGATTTCTTTTGAACACTTTCTTCTTTGCAATTGGATCCCAAAACATGTATTATTTCACACTTTTCTTGTAGCCCATAAAGATGCACTTCTTGGATTTTACATCAAGTTTTGATCTTTCATATCCAAATAAATGCACATAAACAGGACAACAAAAAATTAATAAATGATCAAAATTTATTGGATTGCCTATCAATACCTCTTTTGCAACTTTGCCACCTAATGATGCCCGAGACGATCTTTTGATGAGATAACATGTCATATTCAGTCACTGTCCAAAACTTTTAGAAAGTCCTGCATTCAGCTTCAAACATCTTGCCCTTTCAATTAAGGACCTGTTCATTCTTTCTGCATTGTCATTTGATTGTGGCGCCTTGCACACTGAAAAATGTCTCTGAATCCCATGCTCCTCACAAAATTTCTGAAACTGCAAATCTGTGTATTGTGTCATTATTAGATTTCAAATACTTGATCTTTCTGCCGGTTTAGTTCTCCACTTCAACTTTCCACAGCTTGAATTTGAAGAAAACTTCAAATTTCTGTTTGAAGAAATACACTCAATGATGATTCTCCCAATGATGATTCCCTGGTTGAGCCACATACATTAGAATGCACATAATCATGAATCACTTTAGTTTTGTGTTTTCCAATCATGAAACTGACCATAGTCAGTTTTCCAAGAATTCAAAACTTACAAAAATTGAACTTGCAGCTTTTAACATCATGTAATAGGTTTCTTTTATGCAATTCAGCCATCCCACGTTTACTAAGATGACCCAGACACATATGTCATAACTTTATATTATCATCTGACTCCATAGAATAAACTCCACCTATAATTGTACTCTCCAACAGTTTGTAAATATTAACTGCAGTTAGCTTTCTTTTCATCATAGTCAGTGCACCATTAACAGTTCTGATGGTTTTCTTATCCTTATCTGCCTTATAAATGAAATCATTTCTATGTAGAGTGCCTAAGAAAATCAAATTCTTCTTCAAATCTGGAATATGTATGACATTACATAATGTTCTAACAATGTCATCATACATCTTAATTCTGACTTCACAAATATCAACAATATTGCAGCATCTATCATCACCTTAATAGACTGAGTCAGAATTAGTTAACCTGTATGAAGTAAATCACTCTCTGTTAGGTGTTATGTGATAAGAGCATTCTGAATAAAAAATCTATGCATCCATGAACTGAGTTAATGAAACTGAAAACATATCACCATCACTGCAATCTGAATTGTCACTATGCATCACATTTACAAACTTCGATGATGCATCACGCTTCTCTTCAGTCTGCTTCTTAAGCTTTGAACAATCTCTCTTCATGTGACCCGATTCCTTGCACTTGTAACAATAAATCATCTTTTTGCCTTAAGACTTTGATCTAGAATTTTGCCTTCTAGAGACCTCATTTATTTCGACAATCCACGATCGTGATTACCCTTCACATATAAACAATCACCAGAAGAGCTTTCCCCTGCATTCTGCTTTCGCTGGTTGTGAGCCAACAATGCTGCAGTAATCTCATCAATTTTGATAGTTTTTTTCCCATAAGTAAGAGTAATCATCAAGTGTTCATAAGAAGAAGGTAATGAACACAACAAAATCATTGCTCGGACTTCGTTCTCAATACTCACATCAAGCCATGATAAATCTGTGATTATTTGATTGAAGACATTTACATGCTGCGCCATATCAGAACCTTCTTGCATCTTCAGCCCATACAACTTTTGCTGCAAATACAGTTTATTTGTAAGAGATTTAGACATAAACTGAGTTTTCAATTTCTTCCATACCTTCTATTGAAATTTTAGATTCGTCATGTGATATATAACTTCATCTGTCAGACAAAAACGTATGGTTGCTGCTGCTCATTATTGCAATTCTTCACAATCTTCATTCTCCATGACATCTGGTTTTGTTGCCAGCAAATCTTTCAAAATTCTTACTATGCCAACAAATCCTTTACACTAGTTTTGTCACAATTCGAAGTTACTAGTTCAACTAAACTTCATCATTTCGAATTTTGCATCAGAAATTGCCATCACAAATTTCTCGTGCTGCAAATTTCTCTTGCTAATTCCTCATGAATTGCTCGCCTAAATTCCTTGTACAGAACTGATCCTCGCAGCAGAACCGTCGCACGATCTACAGCTTGTCGCAGAAGAAGTCCGCGCCAAACTCCATTGCAGAATTCGTCGAACCAAACCTGCGAGTCTGCTCGCTTCGTGCTTCACTCTTGCCGAACTGCTATGCGTGGCGGTCTGAACTATCGTGAACTTCTTTGCGTCGCGAATCCTCTCACTGAATTCGTGAATTCTGCGATTCATGTGATTTTCCTCTGCGTAACACCACCTAAGACCTTCGCGATTCCTCCCTTATGCTGCGATTCGCCTGGTCGCGCAAACTCCAACTGGACGCAAATCTTCCTCTGCGAATCTGCTTCGCAGAGCCTGGTCGCGCGTGAAGCCTGCTTCACTCTTGGCCTCCGACTTTCCCTAGTGGAACTTCTCTGCAGAATTCATTGAAACTGTCGAAATCCTTGCTCCTTGGTCGTCGTTCGAAGCCTTAGCCGAACTGGTCGAACTCCTTTGCCAAAATCTTCTTCGTCCTTGCGCCAAAATTCTCTTTTGCCTTGAACCTCGCTCTAACACCACTTGTTGAAAAATTTAAGGCAAAGAAACACAAATCGAGAAGAAGCACAAAAAGATTAAATGAGGTTCGACAAAGGTGCTTACGTCCTCGGGAGCAGAGCGGCGGCTTTCTTTTAACTCAGAAAAAGAGTACAAAATACCATGCCTAGGGTCACAAACAAACATATATATATATATATATATATATATATATATATATATATATATATATAT